>BHFT01037142.1:66352-77304 GCA_004320025.1 Laticauda laticaudata
GGGGGGGGGGGGGGGAGTGGAAGGGGTTAGGATGGATTTTGACTAATCCCTCTCTGAATTTTTTTTTGCAGGAAGTCCTTTTCAATTGAGGGGGGCACTTGTCAACCCTGAAGCTGACCTGGTTGTGGCCATTTTGGGGCTTTCAGTACTGCCACAACTGGAGCTGTGGGAAAGGGAGGGGGAGTAGAGATAGCTGGGGTGCCATACCCAAAGTAAAAGGAAGAACAGTAGTGCTTGTGAAAGACAAGATCTATTTCTTTGTGGGTTTCTTTCAAATATAATTGTGAAAGAACAAAATAATAAATTCTAGGAGTTCTATTTTAGTAATTGTTTGTTTGATTTGTTTCTCCTATAAAGTTAAATGACTATTTCCTGGGCTATTATGGAGATTCTGTTTATATGAGGTTTTGATTGCTTAGTTATCCCGTGGAGACTTGGGGGAACTATTTTGCTGCCAGTGGCTAAGGCCCATCTAGTAAATAATGTTTATATAGTATGTGAGATGAGTTGATTACTTGGTAATTTGAGAAGAGGGTATTGTTTTAATTTCTAAAAAGGGAGGTACTTTAATTTTGTATCAGAAGGGCAACATGCCAGTGCTCTCCAAACACTCTTGGCAATGTTGCTTAAAAAACAAAGAGAAATAAACATTATCTGGGAACCAGTTGTTGCACCTCCCTGCCTTGGGAGGACTGTTTCCTTTACTCCCAAGATCGGTGATGACATATATGTGTTTACATGAAAGGAAGAGGAATCCTTCATTTTAAGGCAATATTTTTATTTCTTTCTTTGTTATTTGCTCCCAAGATGGTCACAGGGTAGATTTAAATAACGAAATATTTCATTCCAGAGTATCTAGACTACAGTAGGTTGCAATCCACTTATTGTACACTTTCCAGATTATATGTCTGGGGATCTCTTTCTATGCACGATTGTCTTCCAAAGGTTTCCATTAATGACCAGAAATCTTACAGGACATGTCCTACAACTACTGGTAGTCCCTGGATTGTTGTTTTTTGTAGCTTGGAAATCGGGAAGGGGAGAAGGCAGTAGATCTGGGGAAGATAATTATGAATTATGAAGGTTAATCTTGTGATAAGCAAATATCTTGTCAGTTAAAAGAGGCTGGTGTATTTCTTCTTCTCCAAGTATTAATTATGCAAGGAGGAATGCTGAGCAGCTCTCAGATCTCTGCAGAAGAAAACTTGGAATTTTTGTATTTTTGTAATGAAACATAAAAGTTTGGATTAGAGTATATGTACAAATTTAATTTTCTTTATTTAGAGTAGTTTCTTTTATGTATTTATTTTATTATTTATTTACTTTATTTAAGTAGCTTACTATCAAGATCCCTTAATAGCTTCCAATAAAAACGCATGTAAAACTGAATGAGAAAAATAATCAAATAACATTTGAAACAAACAGAAGTAATATTAAAATTAATAGTTGAAGGTCAGAACAAGAGAGAGAGGTTTTAATGGCCATTTTCAAAACTGATAAAAATGAAGAGATTGCATTCCAAAAGGATTGGGTGTACAATAGAAAGAGCTGAGTCCTGACTGATGAGTCAGTCCTGAGTCCTGATGATCTGGCTAGTAAGTGTGGAGGTTAATATGGAAAAAGGAAAGAGCATGGAACTAAGATTTTAAAGGTAATGATCAGCACTGGGTATTATACCCAGAAACAAGTTACTGATTTATGTGGTACCCTAAGCCAGCGGCCCCCAATCTTTGGGGCACCAGGGATTGGTTCCATGGAGCCAGTTTTCATGGACCAGAGGGGTGTGGTTTTGTATACTGCCTGCATCCTGTGGATGAAACTGACAAAAGATTATCCTGCCCATTGTCCTGTCCATTGCCAGCAGGGAGAGAGTCAGGTCTGGAAGCACTCTAAAATTGCCTAACCCCATTGAAAACAGGAAGGTCTATCATTTATGTGGAATTCTAGCTTCTTAGAATGACTATCTTTGCAGTTTTGATTTATTAGACCTTATCCAGCCAGCTAAGGCTACACACAAAGAACCACACCCCATTTCTGAGTTAGGGTAGAAAATATAATCTAAACTGCAGGTTGATATTATTGAATGATTAGAGAAGAAGAGATAAGTGAAATGAGAAATGTTTTGGGGATCAAATGCAGTTGCATGTGATTGGGTACGTACAGTTGGGGCTCATAATGGAGAAGCAAAGCAAAATGTTTTATGAGCTTATATTATAGAGACTAACTTTTGGACTTTGTTGTTCAGTCATTAAGGATCACAGCATGCCAGGACCCCCTGTCTCCCGAAGTCTGCCCAAACTCATGCCGATTGCGCAGAGGTGGTATTCAGCAGGTTCCGACCAGTTCTAGAGAACCGGTAGCAGAAAGTTTGAGTAGTTCGGAGAACTGGCAAATACCACTTCTGACTGGAGATTTTACAGTGTCCTTCCCCTGTCACGCCAACCAAGCCATGTCCACAGAACTGGTAGTAAAAAAAATTTGAATCCCATCACTGCTATTGCATCCATAAACTAACTACCTCATCCTTTGCTATTCCTGTCTCCTTTTGTTTTCAATCTTTCCCAACACCAGGGTGTTTTCCAATGAGTCCACTTCTTATTTGGTGGCCAAAGTATTTCAGCTTCAGCATCTGCCTTTCCAAGAACAGTCAGGTTTGATATCCTTTAGAATTGATTGATTTGATCTCCCTGCAGTCCAAGGACTCTCAAGAGTCTTCTCGAACAAGATATTTCAAAAGCATAAATTCTTCTGCATTCAGTCTTCCTCATTCTCCAACACTCACAATCATACATTACTACTCGGAAAACCATAGCTTTGATTACCTAGACCTTTCTCGGCAAGTTGATACCTCTACTTTTTTTTAAGTTTTTATTTATATATGAATATTTTGAAAGCAGTGCATTATCTAGACATTTCATTGAACCAAAAAAGAGAAAAATAACATATGCTGATAGTGATAATAATAATACACATAATTATAACAATATAATCATATTAGCTCATTTATAATCATTAATTATACTAGCATACTTACAGTATATGTATATACTTATATGTTATAGACAACATTATATTTTACATACACATGTGATCTTTCTTCATTTTTCTACCTCATATCTCTAGCCATTGATAGAACCTGTTCCACGTTGAATAATACTTTGTATCTCTTTCATGTTTTATTTTTAATGTCAGTCTATCCATCTCTGTACGTTCCAATATTTTCCAAATTATGTCTTCATCTGGTGGGGTGTTCTCATTTTTTCAATATTGTGCAAATACAACCATTTCAAAAATGTTGTAAAAATGTTGTTCACCTTTTTTTACTTTATTATCTATGTGCTATAGATATACAGTACTTACATGGATCACTGAAAGGAGGAAATGGCTCACATGCTTTTCCCAAGAGGGTGATAGGCAACAGGCTTTTAAGGGGCTGCCAGAAAGAAGGGAGGGCAATGTATTTTCCAAAGAAGCAGAAGGCAAAAGCAATGGATAGCAATGGATAGAAACTGAACAAAGAGAGAAGCAACCTAAAACTAAAAAGAATCTTTCTGACCATGAGAACAATTAACCAGTGGACCTGCTTGTCTACAGAAGTTCTGGGTGCTCTAACACAAGTTTTTTAAGAAAAGACCAGACAGCCATTTCTCTGAAATGGTACAAGGTCCCTTCTAAGTGTTATTCTGACACCTTTCCCAGGACCTCCACTCAGATCTAAAATGCGGCTGTGATAGTTGATCAGACTCCTCTGTTTTTTATATGCAGCAGCTTTACCGTTTTAGGACAGAGGTCTTCAAACTTGGCAACTTTTAAAACTTGTGGACTTCAACTCCCAGAAATCCTCAGCTAGCCAAGTCTTAAAAGTTGCCAAGTTTGGGGACCCCTGGTTTAGGATCAGAGCTAAGTTAGTTACTTTTCTATTAATACATAATCCTTAAAAGGGCTCTCCTGCATGGTCTAATTCAGAGGTCCCCAACCTTTCTGGAACCAGGAACTGGTTTCACAGAAGACAATTTTACCATGGATCTGTGTGTGTATGTGTGTGTGTGTGTGTGAGAGAGAGAGAGAGAGAGAGAGAGAGAGAGAAAAAAGAGGGGAAGGGAGAAAAGCTGGGTTTCGGAACTACCAGTTTGCTGAACTGGATGTACAATTAACATCTGGTTCTCATGAACCAGTAGAATCCCGCCCCTGATTATACCTAACAAAAATATTTATGGCTTTAAATCTATATGCTGCTTAATCATCTTTTCCAACCGTGTGTGTATTTTTATCCAATATTTTCTTGCTTTCACACATGTCCACCACATATGATAATAAGTACCTGGGATCTGGTTACATTTCCAACATTTGGTGGACATATTTTTAAACATTTTTGCTAATCTTGCCAGTGGCAGATACCGCATGTAAAACATTTTATAAAGATTTTCCTTATATGCAGTAGCTATTGTCAGTTTGTAATTTCTATCCCAAAGTTTTTGCCATTTGTCTAGTTCTATAGTATAGCCCTTCTGACAACCTAGCAGTTTGAAAGCATGTAAGTATGCAAGTAGAAAAATAGGGACCATTTTGGTGGGAAGGTAACATCATTCCGTGTAGTTTCAGCATTTAGTCATGCCGGCCACATGACCACGGAGCTGTCTTCGGACAGCACTGGCTCTTCAGCTTTGTAAATTGCCCATACTATCATTGTTTCTTTTACTTGTTCCTCTTCAATTTTAAAGTTTAGTAAGATAACTATATTGTTTTTTTTTCAATTTTTCATCTGTCCCTAATAATATCTTACTGAGTATTGTTGGTTCTTTACAGAAACCCATTGTTTTCACATCTTTCTCATATCTCGTATTTGCAGATGTGGCCACCATGCTAGGCCCACCCCTTGGTTTTGTAATTCCTGTCTGGTTTTAAGTTATCCTTTCTCATTTAAAATGTCTTTGTAGGATACAATTTCTTCCAAGTTAACAATATTTGGATGTATCAATGCTTCCATTGTAGAAAGTCAGACTGGTATTTTCTTATAGTTTTGTGATTTAATTTTTTCCCATATTAAAAGTAAAAAATTCCTCATGTAATATTTTTGAAAATATCTATGTGCTCTATTCCTTCCATGCCACAAAAAGGCATGCCACCCTAAAGCCCATGTCACACTGAACCAACGGATGCAAAGAGGATGTAAAACGGACAAAAAAGCTTGCCATCCGTTGGAAAACGCGATGCATCCATTGTGTATTCACTGCATACATGTTTCATATGCTCTAGCCTGCAACATTCCCGTCGCTATGCTTTTCATCCACTCAACAAAGTTTTGAGCTGCACAAATTCTTGAGCGATTAACTTTCCGCCCGCGTACGATCTCACATCCGCAACACATACGCACCAACAAACGTTCTACGTCTATTGTCACTCGTTAACTCGATGTATCCTCCTCGTCATCCTCTGGCATGCCGCGCAATCACAATCATTGCAGCTGAAACCGGAAAGAGGGAGGAAGTGAAGGTACAACGGAACGTCCACACAGCGTTAGTACACGGACATAGAAAGGATGTAGCGGATGCCAGCTCGGATATAAAGCATGAAAACGGACAAAACGTTCGTATATGGGAACATATCTTCTCGGATATTTAGGAGTCTTGAGGATGCTAGAGTATGTGGAAGGACACCTAGCAGAAAACTGACATTTCCTATAAAAAGGGGGAGGAATTAACCTGGATCATCACTATCAGTCCAGCATCCTGGTGTGCAACCTCTTCAGCCTTGCTCTTGCTCTTCCACATCATGCATTGACTCACCATGGATCATCGCAACACCTCTCTTGATAGCCGCCATCAGTCAACACCAGAACGCCAGCCCTCTTCAGACATGCTTTCACCCTTTTTCTACGCAAGGGAAGAAGGAGACGTCCAAGGAATCTGTCTGGGTCCGAAATGGATCGGGAGAAGAGTGGAGTTTGACTCTATGAAAGCTGATGGTGGAGCTTGAGGAATAAAGACCTCGTGGCATTCCAGCAGCTTCATGAGGATGCCACAAAGACATGTTTGACAGAAGTTGTGGAGCGTCTGAGACCCAGGTTTGACGAAGCAAAACACAACTTCCGTCCCAGCCTGGACCCAGATGACTCTGTGCCACTGGCTCTGAACCACATACAGAAACATGCAGTATGCCTGGAGGGTGCCACAGCAACACCCATCAGCATTGTGGTCAGAGAACGTGTGTGCAGGCCATATCGAAGAATACCTGGAGGGAGCTCCTCAGTGCCCCCTCAGCCACTGAAGAAGGCTGGAAGAAAGTTGCGAGCAGTCGTATCAGAAGTGGAACTTCCCCACACCATTGGAGCCATAGATGGGAAGCACGCTGGCCTGCCAAAGCGCCAGCACAAGTCCGGGGGGGTCCACTTAATTTCAACTACAAGGGCTCCTTCACATCAAATCTATTCACCATGGTTGATGCCTGACTACAAGTTTCATGTACATTATGCTTCAGGCAACGGTCACCTTCAGATGCCCAGATATACAACGCCAGTGACCTCAAGGGTGGCTGGACGCAACCTCATCATGGGTTTCCAGATCCAACCCTAGACCAGACACACAAGATGTGCCCTAACTTCATCGTGGGGGATACACCTTCTCCCTCTAGAACCTACCTTCATGAAGCCCTACACCTCCAAGATACCTCACCCGTAGAAGAGAGGAGCTTCACTAACGCTGTCCAGGGCAAAGAGGGTGGTGGAGAACGCTCTTGGGAATCCTGGCCAACAGGTTCCAGGTACTACTCACCCCATGCAGCATCGGCCCAGAAAACCATGAGAGCATCGTGGAAGCTTGCCTGCAGTCCTGCACAGTCTCATATGCGCACCCGCTACCCCATGTTGCAGAACAGGCTCGTGGACCTGCAACAAGGTAATGGGGACATGAGCCTGGTGAATGGAGGCCAAGGGTGAAACTGATAGACACTGTGGATGTGCAAGGCCCAACAGTTGCCTTCACGTGGAGGGAACAGAAGCAGCGCAATACCGTACCTGAACACTGGGTGCCAAACTACCCGCAGCTGGAGCAGTGGAGGTGGCAAGACAGGCATGGTAGATGTTTTAATGGATGCCTTCTGGGGGCCTGTCTGCAATAACACTGATGAGATTGTGCCATGTATGTGAGTGGCCTCCAATGAATAAGCGGCAGTAATTTTTGTTTATGTTGAAATGTGTTGATTCAATGATTAAATTTGTTATTGATACAAAAGGTCCATATGTGTGCCCCCCAGCCCCCCTGGGAGGGTGGACCAAACAATCCACCATGCTTGCACTGGAGGTTTATTCTATCCCAACAGCTATCCTGAACCCATCCACAACTATCCTTATCGACAGTCTATCCTTACAATCCCGACAGCTATCATTACCCATTCCACAAGCAATGCAAAGGCTTAACCTTTTTCAAAGTGTTCACCCAACACTTATTAAGTAAAAAAAATGAACAAGTGTGTGAAAGCAAGATAACCTTTATTAATAACAAACTGTATGACTTATTAAAAAGCAAAAATGGAAAGAAAAGCAAAGATAAGGTGGACAGGTACAATCAGTCTCTGGCAGTCATTTCTCAGTCACTCTGAGGTGTGCCCGATGGTCCAGATGTAAGGGCAGGGACTGTGGGGTGGATGTTCTGAGTGCTGGTCTGAGGTGCTTGGGTGCCTGGCCCGAGAGTATAAACAGGAGATGGCGTGTGCAGGAACTCTCAGAGAGCTGATCAGGTCCCGTAGGTCTGAGAGGCATACCTCAAGGAACTGGGATGTGCAGGCCCAACACTGATGACAGCTGTTCTGAGGAAGGGCTTGGCTGTGGGGTGGAGAAAGAGGGAGTGTAGTGGGGCTGTCTGGTCTGCAGCTGGGTCAGCTTGAGGCGTCTGTGGATCTGAGGAACCTGGGTCTGGACTGGGAAGGGCTTCCTCTGCTGTGGGAAGTCCTGGTAGTGGTAGGCTTGGTAGGCGAGGGGCTGCTGATCCGTGGAAGGGCTGTGACATGGCTGGGGTGGAGGGAAGCAGACCTGGAGTGGGTAGCAGAGGTTCAGCTGGGCCTCGTAGCATGGTGCAGAGGAGCTGTGATTCCTCTCCTTCATTGCCTGGTAACTGTCCATGAGGGTCCGGCTCACGTACGTGTGAAGGCTTTGCGTTCGAGATGGTATGTCGAAGTGGACCAGCTGGGAGAGGAGATCCTTGCTGGCTTTATTGTGTCCCTGATCTCCAAGAGGACAGTGTGGCTCTGTCACCTCGGTACTGCCTCTCTGCCTGCTTTCTGTGGGAGGTGGAGCTGGGGGGTGGGGGTGGGGTTGGTCCTCTGGTGGCTAGCTTCTTCTTGCTGCATCCTGAGACAGGGGATCCTCCACGTCCTCCGGCATCAGGGATGCAGCTTTTGCGGGGTCTCTGTTCGTGGGGACTCGAAAGACACTGCCTGGACAAGGTAGCTGTCTCCTGGCTGGAAGAGGAGTGGCTCTCTGGGGCTGTCTGAGGAGAAGGTTGACAGAGGGCTGCTCCTCGGTGGCGGATCTCACCGCCTGCAGGAAGCTGCACCTGGCCAGACATAGGTCCTCCTGGTCCATTGAGGCTGGGACCAGCAGCCTGGACGGATTTTCTCAGTGAGCTTGCCATATCCCAGGTGTGCATATTGCTTTCCACCACCCTAGGAGGAATCTGAAAGTCTAAGCCAGGCTCTCCGCCTTCTGTCTCCAGCTGTCTGCTTCCACTTGGTGTCAACGATAAGAGGCCTGTGGCCATCTCACAGATACTCATTCTCTCTCACCAATTCCACACCTACCTCCTCATGGTCTTCAGAATCGGGAATTACTGTTTCCAATATATATATATACTTGCTTGCCTCTTCCTCCCTCTGGAGGGACTTCAGGGCCTTCATAGCAGGTGCTTTGCGGCCTTGGGCGTCTCCACAGCAGCAGCAGCAAAGAAGCAGCAGGAGAAGCACCAGCAGCACAGCAACACCAAAAGCAGCACCAGAGAGAAGCACGCAGCTTCGAGTCAGCTCCAGCGGGTCGGGATGGTGGTTCTGTCCATTCTTTGCCAGGGCTGGCAGGAGTAGGCAACAGGCTTTCCTCTCTCCCCATGGCATTCTCTCCAGATTCTCTTGGTCAGCAGGTCTTTCTCTGAATGGTGACCTGCTTGCAACTGCAGTCCTTTTATATCCATGGAGCTCATCAATTCATCTCCCGCCTGCGCAGTGAAGCGCTTTTTGCATCCTCTAACGCAATCCGCTATGCATCCTATAAGCGTCGTGGATGCAATCTGCGTCATCGCTAATGGCATCCGTACCCATCCCGCTCCTTCTGCTAAACGCAATCTGCTTCGCTGTTTCCCCGAAGCCTGCGGATGTTGTCATCCAACTTCCATCTCTTCCATCCGCTAGGCTTCCTGCGAAACATCGCTTTACCATCTCCGCTACATCTCCCACGTCCCGTGTCCTTTCCACTGTTTTCCGCTCTTGTTTATGCAATTGGGGCACTTTTGAGAGCGGATACAACGGATGGAAAATTTGCTCATCTGCTGTGTCCTTTTTACATACATTTTGCATCCGTCGGCCAGTGTGACCTAGCCTTAATTGAAGATCCTCCAGTAATCATCTTCTATGCCTCAAATTGATCCATTTTTTAGCTCATGTAAATACAGATACCTGATAATACAACTCCCAATCTCCATTTTGGGAGAATCCCAAAATCCCCATTAACCTTTAGATTCCTGTAATATTTTCAATCTTATTCTTGCTTTTTTCCCTTGCCAAATATATTTCAAAATTATTTTGTTCACTTCCTAAAAAGTATTTTTTTTCTCTATTTTTATTGGTATTGTTTGGAATAAGAAAAGTAACTTCAGCAATATGTTCATTTTTATTGCAGCTATTCTCCCTATCATTGAAAGTTGTAGATTCTTCCATTTCTTCAAATCCAGAGTAATATGTTGCATTAACTTTTTATAGTTATCATCTTTAATTGTTGCACATCTTGCTGCTAAGCAAATTCTTAAATATTTCACTTTAACTATCCGACAGTCTATTTTCTTTGTCAATTCATTTTTCTGCTTATCTGTAAGATTTTTAACTGGTATTTTAGTTTTTTATTTATTTTCAGTCCTGCAACTTCTCCATACTCCAATATCTCTACTTTTTAATATGCTGTCTATGTTTTCCATAGCTTTCCTCCCAAATAGCAAGCATCTTTTAATTTCATGGTGTGGCCACTTGTCTGCACTTATCTTGGAGCTTCAGAAAACAAAATCTGTCACTGCTTCCCTTTCTTCCCAGAAAATGCTGGGACCAGATACCATGACCTTTGTTTTTTAATATTGAATTTCAGACCAACTTTTGCACTCTCCTTTTTCACCCTCTGTCGCGACTACGCAACACACACATTTAAAACGAAGCCCTGTCAACCCGAAGAATGGCGATTCCCTCCATCAGCAAAGACTTTGTATAATAAACACATGCGGTGTATTGGAAATGCTGTTTGGTTCAAATATGCAAATTAACCACAATATATTGATTGCATTACGATGAGTAATCTTGAGCAGTCAGGGTAATCATCGGTAATAACGGTAATAGGAGTAATAAGGGGAAATCATTATCAGTGCCAGGTTCCGTGAAAGAGCCAACTTTATTTTATTTGCTTAACTATTTTCTTGGAGTCCTTGCGGAGGAAGGAATAAAAAAGAGCTTTTTGTTTTACCAAATATTGAAGCGACGTTTGGTTTATTTTCTCCATGCATTTGGCTCAAAGAGTGGTTGAGAGGAAAGTCGGCTCTCTCCCTATTATATAAGCTGGCATTGAACATAAGTGTTCTGCTCCTGATAGACCACAACATAACTCATATATTAAACGTAGAGGACAAACATTACAAGCTATGGCTAAGACTATGATTTTGGATTCTGGTTTATCAGAGAAACTTTGGGCTGAAGCAATAATGTGTGCTAAC
>BHFT01037143.1:0-13520 GCA_004320025.1 Laticauda laticaudata
ATAGAGCATATGAAACACGTATGCAATGAGTACACAATGGATGCATAGTGTTTTCCAACAGATGGCAAGCTTTTTTTTACGTTTTACATCCTCTTTGCATCCGGAAATGCAGTGAGACATGGCCTTAAAGGAGCTAGGTTGGGAGTTCTGCAGAGTGGCAAGGAAGCTGCGAGACTGGCCAGAATGCCTCTTTGTCCATTACTTCAAGGAGGTCCTGTACCTAGACCTCTGACAGGTCTGTGCTTATTGAGGCACCCCTGACTGCCTACAGGAGTGGTACCACATAGAGGTGGCCATGGACCCAGAAGTCCAACCATGCCACAAGTCTCCTGACAAGAAACCAAAGAGAGCTTTGGGGCATGACCTGCAGAAGAGCCAAAACCTACCCCAACTGCAGTCATCAAGTGCTTCAGGTGTGGCCTCCAAGGGCACTAAGCCTCCAAATGCCTAGCTCTGGCTCTGGTTCCTCTAGTCCAACCTCTCACAGATGCGAGGCCCAAGAAAACCCCATGGAAACCAACTGAGAAGGGAAGTTTGCCCAAGAAGCTGTCAAGGTCTCCCCTCCCCCAACCATGAGTGAGGAAACTCTGGCTGCAGAGGTCACACCTGATGCTGCTGTCGGGGTTTCAAATAACACCCCCAACAGAATCAAAACTCTGAGGCAGGCATTTTCCTCAAAGTAGATTTATTAGAGATGTCATATTGGCACATCTGGGGAAAATCCGAATCTGAAAGTCCTGCTTTTTCCCTCCCCAAAGCAAAGTCAAAATTCCTTCCCCTCCATCCACATGTACATCAAATGGTCCAATCTGGTCACTGTTCCAATTCCAGTTAACTCCCAGTCATGCCTCCCCAGGTGCTGGCAAGACATACTTGACTCCCAGGGGAATGTGTTATGATTACACACCCCACACTATCTCCCCTCCCCCTCCCATTCCCACAGCTTGCCCAGCCACTGCTTTGGTAGCCCTGAAGACTCCCATTAAAGATGACTTCAGGGCTGACAGGCTGCCCCCCTCAGCCAAGAATGACATCCTGAAACTAGAGAAGTAATAGGGGGTTAGTAATGCTGTCCCTAACCACCTCTACCTCCCCGGGGACTCTTTTGGCTTGGTAGGGAATTTCTCATGGAACTTTTACTAATCTGTAAAAAATTCACACCCCAGTTTTTTACCCATGTAGCCTCAGATAAAGGGTATTCCTTCCAATGGACCAAATATTGCAAGCGGCCATGGTGCAACCTGGAGTCCAATATTTTCTTAATCTCATAGTGAGTTACACCTTGTACCACAACTAGTTTAGGGCCTGCCCAGCCCCTCAGTCTTAGCTGTGAGCTAACTGCTATGAAAGATTGGATGCACTTTCCCTAATAGGCATGGAAGACTTTATGGGAGCTGTACGGTTACTGGATTAATCATTTTCACTATTGGGAATGGCCCTAGAAACTTAGGTCCCAGCTTCTTGCAAGGCAATTTCAGCTTAAGGTACTTTGTTGATAGGTATACATGATCTTCCACCTGCAAGGAGAGATTGGTGCCTATCCGCCTGCTTTTTATATGACTGCTGATTCTGCCAATGTTTGCTTTGTATTCTCCTAAGCTAACTTTAACTATTCCATCCATTCTGCTAGAGTCTTGGATGATGGTGGCTCTCCAGGCAGCTCAAGCATGGGGACAAATGCCACTACTGACTTGGAAAGGGGTCAGCCCAGTGCTACTATGCACTGTGTTGCTGTAAGCCACCTGTGCAAAAGGCAGCAAGGCCACCCAGTTGGATTGCTGATAGTTCACGTAGCATCTCAGGTACAGCTCCACCATGGTGTTCGTATGTTCAGAGGCTCTGTTAGTATTCAGATGAAAAGTCAAACTAAGCTCCTGGGTTGATCCTATGGACTTTAGGAACTCTCTTCAGAATTTCATTGTGAATTGCATCCCTTGGTCAAAGATGACCCTGTGGGGCGCTCCATGCAACTGGTATAACTTGCTTTATAAATGTCCTGGCTAGTTTTCTGGCAGAGGGCAACCCTGGGCAGGCAGTGAAGTAGTCTTGCTTCGAGAATAAGTCAGTCATAGTCCAAAAAACATATTCTCTCTGCTCCCTGGGAGCTTGATTATCCATGGCAATTTCCTCCCAGGGCCAGCAAGGGCCACCACTTGTTGGAGAAGCCCAGGGGTGCTTCCCTGGTCTCATCTTCATGGTTGCACGTATGGAGCAACTCTTAACATAATCCCCTACATTCGCCTTCATCCTTGGCTACCAGAAGCCTCAAGCTGGCAGGGACATACAGTTTGGATCTTTTCCAGGCCAATCCATCCCTTAGGGTCAGGGTGTCCCTCTTGTCACCAAACCACTGGTCAGCTGGATGTGCAGATTTCAGTGATGCTGTCATTTGATCCCCTCTGGGGTCATGCCAGCACCTAGTTTAGCCTATGCTGGTGACTTGGGCTACCTGCTGGGAAGGGGGAATGATCACATGGGCAACCTCCTCTCGCCGGCTATTAAATTGTGGATTTCTTGACAGGTTCTTCCCTCCTGGGATGTATTTTAGCTCAAAGTTAAAATGCTTAAAATACTACACCCAATGGACTTGCTTGGGAGATAACTTTTGAGGGGTCTTTAGAGCCTCAAGGTTCTTATGGTCCTCAAAGGGCACCATACTCCCCTCCAGTTGTGAATGCTCCATGGACAACCATTTGTCTGATATGGTATAGGATTTCCTACTTGAGCAGGGGCCTCCAAAGTGCCTTCCAACTATTATTCTATTCTATTTCGTTGACCCCCTGTGATGATATGGCACCCTCTGGTGAGCCCACAGACCACAGGTTGAGAATCAAGGATTGAGGTTAATAAGTACTTTATTAATTATTGAACATACTGTGGAGTATCACTACTCTCTGCTTCAATATTTTTTCCTCATAATGTGAATAATAGGGCCAGTTATAACCCAACTGCATCATTCATGAGTTGACAAGAATACAAAATGAATTTTTAAAAAGTGCATGAATATTTAAAATACTATTGTTTTTCTCATAGTAAATTAATATTACATATATGCTGAATGGAAGTAATCATAGGTTAAATGATAGTAAACTAAATTTGTTAAAATTAAACTATTACATAAACCAGATTTTTATTTTTCAATCAAGCCATGAGCTTTATACAGTACAAAATTTATAGATTTTACTTTTTAGAGCAATGTAGATTGTCTGATTGACTAATTGATATGTGTTGGCCTGATAATGAATATGCATTGTCCACAAATTCTTTTGAGAGAAAT
Source organism: Laticauda laticaudata (assembly GCA_004320025.1). Classification (NCBI taxonomy): domain Eukaryota; kingdom Metazoa; phylum Chordata; class Lepidosauria; order Squamata; family Elapidae; genus Laticauda; species Laticauda laticaudata. Next base: position 3,278 of record BHFT01037143.1, read on the forward strand.
TTTCCTGACGACATAATTCTGATGAATTGTTTCTTCTGACTGCAATTGCACACTGCAGAAAGTGGAGCACTATTTATCTGTATCAGACAATGAATAATTAATGAAAAATGCAGGTTTTTTTAAACTAATGATTTAATTCAATGCCACTTTCTCATATTTAGTTGAGTATGTGCATGATCAAGACTTTTTTTTCTGCATTATTTCTCCTACACTTTCTGCTTGGTAAGAAACTAAAAGAGCAAGCTTGTTTCATAAATCATAGAACCGTGGTGGCATAGTGCTTAGAATGCAGTACTGTAGGCTACTTCAGCTGACTACTGGCTGCCTGCAGTTTGGCAGTTCGAGTCTCATCTGCTCACATTTACTCAGCCTTCCATTTTTCTGAGGTTAGTAAAGTGACCCAGAATGTAGGGGGCAATATGCTAACTCTCTAAACTGGGTAGAGAGGGTTTTAAAGCACTGTGAAGTGACATATAAGTGTTATAGAGCATGCATATATTCTCTAAAGATGGAATCTTAAATCTGTTAAGGCCAAACTACTTGCAGAAAACACTTGTTAAAATAATGGAATTATATCTTCACCACAGCTACAGAATTGACCTGATCCTATTCTTTCAAACTTGAGAGTATAAGCATTCTAATTAATCCTCTTGAATAGAGGGGTCTATTCAGGATATTCACATGTAAAATGAAATGCCAAATGAATTAATATGAAGACTTGGAAAATTAATATTCACTGTTGAAAGGATTTATTTTCAAGAGACAAGGGATGCTTTAATATTTTGGACAGAGTCTGATGCATACAAAATAGAAGCATAGCATTCTAGGGCTGGGAGGGTCCTTAGAGATCTTCTAGTTCAATCCCTTGCCCAAGGCAGGAGCCTTATTCCATCCTAGACTTTCTTAAATCCCATTTTCAGGTGTGTAGAATCTGAAGATTGGAAGAAACCATCAACTGTCTATGGAGATTCTCAGGCATCCATGTCACAGTTCTCCCAAAGATGCTTTCTCTCAAGAGACAACTGGACCCTCCAGTTCCTTCCCAAAGATGCCTTGCCCCTCATCCAAAAAGCTTCCTCAGCTCTGACTGAATGATGTTGCAGAATGGATTTTCATTCTTTCACAGGTGAAGACAATTAGAGCATTTACTTTTGCATTTCCATTTAATAACTCTGTTGTGTTAATTCTTTCCTGAGGACATACATTATGAATAACTGGTGCCTAGAGCCTGTGGAATTAAATTTAGTTTTCCATTCAAGGACTAAGAAAATATTCATGGCTAATTAAAGTGCTGTATTACATTAGCTAGCAAATAGTGGTTGCTCTCAAAAATATACCTCCATATTTTATGCAGAGGAAAGTAAATTAGAATATGAAGGCCTGTTTCCAAAGAATCATGAAATATGCTGTATTAATCTAAGGGGCATACGTGTAGGCATTTATAGTCATTCATAAAATGTTGGAAGACAGCAGGAGCATTGGTCAACCCAAACGGCATGACCATGTATTCAAAATGCCCATATCTGATACCGAATGCCTTCTTCCACTCATCTCCTGGCCAGATCCACACCAAGTTATACGCTCCATGCAGGTCCAACTTGGTGAAGATGGTAGCCTCTTGGAGCCACTCCATCAGTTCAGGAATCAAGGGCACAGGATATTGATTGTGCACCATGTTTGCATTGAATTCACAGTAATCGCAACAAAGCCTCAAGTCACCAGTCTTCTTTTTAACAAATAGGACTGGGGCAGATAGTGGTGACGACAAGGGCTGGATAAAGCCATGAGCAAGATTCTTGTCCAAAATCCCACAAAACGGCCAACTTAGGGTCCAACATTGAGTACAAATGGCCCATGGGGAGGGGCACATCTGGCAACAAATCAATGGGACTGTCATAGGGCCTGTGTGGGTGCAATTGGTCCACTTTCTGCTTGCTGAACATATCCACAAAGTCTGCTAGTTCAGAAGACACAGTCACCCCAGGTGGATTCAGCAACTGTCCTGCACAGACTTGGTCGGTGTGGTCCATGCATTGCAGGCTCGGGAAAGTGATCAGATTCTGGGACCAGTAGATCTGGGGATCTGCATCCTGAGCCATGCCAAGCCCAAAACCATGGGGAAATGCAGGCCGGAAGTAATATAGAACTGAATGGTCTCAGTTCTATATTACAAGCCAATGGTCAGGTGTAAGGGTTGCATGGCGGCCTTGATAGGCCCAGACAAAAGCACCTAGCTTTTGTGGTCTCAGTGGTGTCCACAAGCATGGGAGGAGAGGATCTACTGGACACTGAGGGACTGCATATTAGGCTGCAAATGCCACATCCATGAAGTTAGTGGTGGGGCCGGAATCAACCAGGGTGTGTGCTGGAATCCCTTGTGGCCTACTGGCCAGGAAAGCTCATGCCACCAAGCTCAAATGCCAAGGGGGTCTGGAATCCACGTCCACTGGGTGTGACTTGAGGTTGGTGTATGCCCAATCCAGGGTCTCCCCTAGATCGGGCTCCAGGCATTTTCTGACAGGGTTTTCTGTGGTTGGGGAGCAGACACAGGGCTGATGTCCCTTGTTACTTCTTGGGGCATGAAGCAGCCATGTTCCCACAGGTGTCTGGAGACACCTAGGTCAATGGGCTCCTTCCATGGAGCCGGGGTCTCATGCCCAACAGGTACCACAGGAGTCTCCCGGGATGCATGGTGACTTTTCCATCTTTGCAAGAGGACATTGATCCTTAGGCACAGATGAACCAGCACATTGAGGGTCACTGGACAATCCACCCAAACCAGCTTGTCCTGTAATTCCTCCGACAACCCCTCCTGGAATGTGTCCATGAGGGCAGCCTTGTTCCAGGCTGAATCCTGGCAAAGCAGCTGGAGCTCACTAACATATTTTTTAGGGGTTGCTGGTCCTGCTTCACTTCCTTCAGATGACAGGCAGCAATCTGCATTTTGATGGGGTCCTCATACATAAGATGGAGGTGGTCACAAAACCCACTAAAATCACCCAACAAAGGGCTAGCCTGGACCAACAAAGGCATGGCCCAACAAGCTGCAGAGCCGGAGAGCAGGCTAATCATAAACTCCACTTTATGGGGAAATAAAGTGGGGAAATCTTCTGCTCTTAAGCTAATAAATAACTGGCATTGTCCGAAGAATGCTGGAACCATGGCCTGGTTACCATCAAACTTATCAGGCACAGCCACCAGGACTTTCCTTCAGAAAGCCAGCAGAGCCAGTTGTTGCTGTAGCTGAGCATTCTCTGCACAAAGCTGCTCAATCTCTAATTAGAGGTTTGTTTTGTTTGGGCAGGTAGCAAACTGTTCTGACCAAGGCTTCCTGAGACCGTAATTAAGAACATGCTTAGTCCAAACAACTCTTGTTTTATTTCGATGCTGGGAATTATGTTCATTCCCAGCCGTAAGGAGTCTCAAACAGTCTCTTGAGATAAGCACTCACCTTTATCTCCTTTAAATTGCTGCCAACAACTAAAGTGCCAAATTAACTAAAAAACCAGCCAAAATACAAAGTCCACACAGAGCTTCAAGGTTTAATCCAAACAGAGAGAACAACTTTGCTTCCTGCAAAGGTTTTTCTACCTTTGCACTTCCTTTATACCTTAGGGAAGGGGCAATCACCTCCAAGCCTTACTCCCGAGTCGGTTCTTTTGTCTTAGCTGCTCTTACCTTCTAGCAGCTCTGAGCACATGCACACTGGGAACAGGCTCCTCTTGTTCCTCTGCCTCACTGATGCCAGACTCTGGAGGTTCTGGAGTCAGCACACAACTCCCTGATGGTCCTGGCCCTCATCTCAGTCCTCTCCATACTCCTGGACTGATCTCTGTTCTTCTTCACTGTCTGATTCTACTGCCATCTGCACAGGCTGCCGGTGAACCACAACAGAGCCTGTTGAATACTACCTCTGGTTCTCTCCTACTTGGATTGCCCTGATTCCAGAAATGGAATCCTCACATAAACTGGAGGAAGGGACTGCTGTGTATCCATTCTACCCAGCTGCAGAGCGGGGGAGGAAGCCCCACAGGAATATACAAGGCCACAAGGGAGCTGGCATCAGTGGCAAGCAAACTCATAGCTGGGGAGGAGAAAATCCCAAAGGAATATTGGGACCTCGGGGGCATTCAGTGAGAGGGCTTCAGATGTGATTCCATTCCATCACTCCAGAGATCCTCCCTGGGGTGAAACCCCCTAAGCCAAAGCTCTACTTGATGACCCCATGAGAGCTGGATGAATTGGGAACTTTTATTGATAAAAACCTAAAACAGGATTTCATTGAACTGTCAAGGCCATGAGTGGCTGTCCTGGTGTTGTTCTGTGAAAAAAAAAAGATGGCTTCTTTCATCTCTGTATGGATTATGGGCCTGAACATAGTGTGTGTGGAAAATGTTTATCCACTGTTTATACCCTTAATGAAGGACATGTTGGCTTACCTAGCCAAAGGAAAAAATTTCACTAAGCTGGATTTGAGAGAAGCTTACTACAGAGTTCGAATTAAGGAAGGAGATGGATGGAAAACTACATTCAATTGCCCTTTGGGTTGTTTCCCATTCAAAGTGCTCCCATTTGGATAACAAGGAGCCCCCACTGTGTTTATGCAACTGATAAATGTGGTGCTGATTGAACATCTTTACAAAGGGTTTTTGGTTTACCTGGGTGATATTTTTATTTACACTGAAACTATGGAGAAGCATATAAAGTTGGTGAGATCAGTCCTGAAAAAAATCAAGTCTGCTGAACTGTTTTATCAATTTCACCAAACAAAAATTGACAATTTGGGTTACCACATATTGCATATTGCATGAGGAGGTAGAAATGGATCAGGAGAAGGTTTGAGCAATCATGAAATGGGCTCCCCCATGTACCAGAAAGCAGTTGGAAAGTTTTATAGGCTTTGCTAATTTCTGTTGACAATTCATCCCCGCCTTTGCAAAAATTGCATTACCCGTAACCAATCTCCTTAAGACAAAAGAAGTTAAAGCCAAAGCCTAGCTGGCCCCTTGAATGGTTCATGGTGTGTCAAGTAGCCTTTGAGAAGTTGAAATGGTTGTTTGTAGCTGAACCTGTTCTTAAACATTGGACATGGATGCCCCCTTTGTGTTCCAGGCCGATGCTAGTGATGTTGTTGTGGGGGCAGTTCTTCTTACAAGCCAACGCTACTGGGGCTTTACAACCCTGTGCCTACACCTCCAGGGAACTAATTGAAACTGAAAGGAGATGGGCAAATTGGGAGAAGGAAGCATTTATGGTCTAATGGGCTTAGAGACATTTCCTAGAAGGGGAGAAATACCCATTTGAGATGTGGATGGATCACAAAAACTTAGAGGCTTTAAAAAAAAAAACCTGAAAATTGTCACACAAGCAAATTCATTGGGCACAACATTTTAATCATTTTAATTTCTCATTGCTATACCTTCCTGAGGAAAACAACTTTATAGCAGATACTTTATCTAGATTACCCCAATATAATAGCACTTGGTGAGAAGTGATCCACCCGATTGTTCCTTCCAAACAACTGGCTGCTCCAGTGGTTACCAGAGCCCAGGAGAAGGGGAACATTGATCTTCCTACTGATTTAATTGAACAGCTAAAAGAGGCATTAAAAACAGATGAGTGGTTTTTGTCCCATTCAAACAAGTGTATTATTCGTAATGGCCTGGTGTCAGTGGGTGCAAAGTTATATGTCCTCATAGTCTTAGAAGTATCATTTTGCAACAGGCCCATGATTTGAAAGTCACTGGACATTTTGGGTTCATGAAAACTTTACACCTAGCTAAAGCCCATGTCCCACTGCACCAACGGATGCAAAGAGGATGTAAAACGTTAAAAAAAGCTTGCCATCCACTGGAAAACGCTATGCATCTGTTGTGTAATCATTGCATACGTGTTTCATACGCTCTATCCGTCAAGCATCCATCCACTGTGATTTCATCTGCGCAAGAAGTTTTGAGCTGCACAGAACTTTGTGAATGGATGAACTTTCCGCTGTGTATGATGTAAATCCGCGACATTCGAGCAACAAATGTTTTATGTCCGTTTATCATCCGTTAAACGTCCGCTGTATCCTCTCTGCATCCTCTGGGCATCCTCGCAACTCACATCCACTGCAGCTGAAAACGGAAAGAGGNGTTTATGCAAATTTTCACCACTTTTTGGAGCGGATGACAACGGATGGAGCCACCCCTGAAATTTTGCTCATCCGCTATGTCGTTTATGCATACGTTTTGTATCCATCGGCCAGTGGGAAAACCTCATTATTCAGGTTAAATTGCTGTGTTGGCACTTTGTAAAACCTCATTATTCAGGTTAAATTGCTGTGTTGGCACTTTGTGATAAATGTATGACTTTTAAATATTACAGCACCTATAGGTTCTATTACTATTTTCCCACACACACACACCATGGTAACAAAAATAAGGCAGCTTCATATGTTTTGAAATTTTTATATTAAACAGTATAGAAGAGGATGATGAGTATGATTTATCTTGAATATAAAATTTGCAGTTGTTATGTTACTAATATAACCTTATAATAAAATTAAATAGTGCTGTTTTGAATAATCCCTGGTAAGGATTTATCATTATTCCTTTTATGATAATCTTGTCTCTATAATTCTGAATGAACATATAAAATGCCATAATTGAGTTTATTGCTGTTAAATGTAATTTTCTCGGTATTGATTTACTTACTTTATTTAACTATATTGTTTAAAGTACTGTTCATCTTAGAAACCATGCAAATCTCACAAAACAGAAAAATACTGCTGTTACATTGCACACTAATGCCACTGCATTATAAATCAATCTATTTAAATTTAGCTTTACTTATAAAATAGCACAGAAGTTAGATATATATGACTCTATAGTGCTTTACAGCACTTTCTAAGCCAGGGCTATCAAACTCATGGCCCACGGGCCAGATGCGTCATGTGCTGGCCATGCCCATGCCCACTTTAACAAAGGGGGGGGGGAAGTCCTGCTATGCCATGTGACGATGCTGTTACAATGTAAGTTTGGCACCCCTACTCTAAGTGGTTTACAGTTATCATATTGCCCCAACACATATATGCCAGCTTATTATAAATTTAATAATATTCTCTCAATCATAAATTGTTATTTCTTAGTATTTATATTAATATAAACTGAAAGTCATTACTCATTGTCATTATTTTTTGAATTATCAATAGAACATTATTATATCTGCTTCTACTTAACACCTCTACATAGTCAGTCTTGTCACGCCATTATATATGTAAGTGCAGTTTGCTAAATAAGCATTCCTGTGTCTATAATACGGATAATCAAATAAAAAAGCATTCATAAAAACCATCTTGGATGCTGCATTCATATATCTATACAGGTGAAACTTGAAAAATTAGAATATCATGCAAAATTTCATTTAATTCAGTAATGCAACTGAAAAGGTGAAACTAATATATGAGATAGACTCATTACATGCAAAGCAAGACAGTTGTGTCATAATTGTAATGATTATGGCTTACAGCTCATGAAAATCCCAAATCCACAACTCAGAAAATTAGAATATTACATGCAATCAATAAACAAGGATTGTACATCAAACAATATGGACCTCTGAAAAGTGTAAGTATGCATATGTACTCAGTACTTGGTTTGGGCCCTTTTGCAGCAATTACTGCCTCAATGTGCATGGCATGGAGAGTATCAGCCTTGTGGCACTGCTGATGTGTTATGGAAGACCAGGATGCTTCAATAGTGGCCTTCAGCTCTTCTGCATTGTTCAGTCTCATGTCTCTCATCCTTCTCTTGCAATGCCCCCATAGATTCTGTATGGGGTTTAGTTCAGGTGAGTTTGCTGGCCAATCAAGCACAGTAATCCCACGGTCATTGAATCAGGTTTTGGTTGCTTTTGTCAGTGTGGACAGGTGCCAAGTCTGCTGGAAATGAAGTCAACATCCCCACAAATGTGTCTGCGGAAGGAAGCATGAAGTGCTCCAAAATCTCCTGATAGATGGCTGCATTGACCCTGGACTTAATGAAGCATAGTGGACCAACACCAGCAGATGACATGGCTCCCCAAATCAACAAAGGACTATGGAAAACTTCACACTGGACTTCAAGCACCTTGCAGTGTGTGCCTCTCCATTCTCCCTCTGGACTCTGGGTTCCTGGTTTCCAAATGAGATGCAAAAGTTGCTCTCATCAGAAAAGAGGACTTTGGATCACTGAGCAACAGACCAGTTCTGTTTTTCTTTAGCCCAGTAAGGACCTTCTGACATTGTTTGTTGTTGAGGAGCAGCTTGACAAGAGGAATATAACATCTGAAGCCCATGTCCAGGATCTGTCTGCGATGGCTCTTAATGCACTGACTCCAGGACTGAGGTCCACTCCTTGTGAAAGTCCCCAAAACTTTTGAATGGCCTTTTCTTGACAATCCTCTCCAGGCTGTGCCCTTTTTCTTCCACACTTTTCTCTTCCACATAGGTTTCTATTAATGTGCTTTGATACAGCACTTTGGGAACATCAAATTTCATGTGCAAATATATCTTTTGAGGGCTTTCCCTCCTTATGGAGGGTGTCAATGATGCTTTTCTGCAGAACTGTCAGATTCAGCAGTCTTTCCCATGATTGTGATTCCTACTGAACCAGACTGAGAGACCATTTAAAGGCTCAGGGAACCTTTGCAGGTGTTATGGCTTAGTTAGCTGATTAGAGTGGGTCACTTTGAGCCTAGAATATTGAACCTTTTCACAATATTCTAATTTTCTGAGATTGTGGGGATGTGGTGGTTTTGTTTGGGGTTTTCATGAGCTGTAAACCATAATCATCTCAATTATGACACATCACAGCTTGAACTATCTTGCTTTGCATATAATGAGTCTACCTCATATATTAGGTTCACCTTTTAAGTTGCATTCCTGAAATAAATGAACTTTTGCATGATATTCTAATTTTTTGAGTTTCCCCTGTATATTTAGAATTAGATTTTTAATTATATTTGAAACATTGCACTTTAAGTTTTTTGTCAATATATGCATAGTGGCAATAGCTGCAGTTAAAACACTGCTGTGATGCCTCCTGTAATTCACAAAATTTATAGCTACTTTCTGTACAGTTAATTCGTAAATCTTTTCAGAAGGACTTTGCTGACCAATCATGTGCCCATTCATATAGACAGGAAGAAACCAGATGAAAGAAAGAGACTCCTCCATCTTCAGATTTTAAATGCAATTTACAGACATTAAATGCATTTTCTAGATAGCAAATTGCCAGGCAGTTAATAGATGTTTCAAACTTTGTCAAATTGATATAGGATAAAAGAAAAATTAAATAATATGGAAGGATTTCATTTCTCAATTTAGGTTGAGCTTGATTCTTACAGAATAAAAAAATATGTATATATTCTCTCTCTCTCTCTCTTTCTCTCTCTTTCTTTCATCGATCATGTTCTTTGTGTTATTTCATGTCTGTGTACACATAGGTATTATTTATAGCCAGACTGTTGCTTCCAAAGCTAGTGCAATCTGTAAATAGCAATGAGTATTGCATTTACTATTACATTAGAAAATATAACATTTTTTAAGTCTTACAGTTTTTACAAGTTAATGTTATTACTACTTTTTAACATAGGAGTTGTTAAAATTCACATTTTATTATTTATTATTTGATTTCCTGAGTTTATACATTTAAAGCTGCCATATAGAAATGACTCCATGCTTCTTCAGATTGATTTATTATATCGTTCCTACCTAGGAAGCCACAGTATGATACATTTTTTAAAAAACCAATAGAATGCTGTGCTATCCAAAGTACATTAACTTACTCAAGATGTCTTTTTCATTTTGTGTCAATTCCAAACAACATTTCACCTTTTGGACCATTTTTTAAGATGTGTTTTAATCTCTGGTAGCAGAAAACATCATTTTATAGAACTTTTCTGTCATATTTCATTTGTACTAAATTATCAGTATAAATTCTGAAATTGGGCTTCTAGGTACAATTGGTGGCATTGCCAATATGCCACTCTTCCAGCTGCCCAATGTCATCAGTGCCTGAGCTGCTAGATTCCATTATCTTGGGCTCAATTTTTTAACAACTATCATCTAATCTTAAAATTTGCCTTTCTCAAAAAGTCTGTTGACAATTGGGTCAGAAACCAATTGATGAGAACCCAGGAAGAAATTGATTATCTAAACCAGTGGTCCCCAACCTTTTTTGTACCAGGGACCAGTTTCACGCAGAAACACTTTTTCAAGGAC
>BHFT01037144.1:0-16108 GCA_004320025.1 Laticauda laticaudata
GGAAGAAAAAAAAAGCCAAATCCTTTCCCTTCCCTCTCTCCTTCGCTGCTTCAAAGTCTTCTTTGGGAACAATGTTAATTTTCATAGTTCAAATTCCAGGGTTCCTTACATTGTTGCTTTTTCAGTTTAACCCAGTCAACCAAAACTTTCTCTTCTTATCTTCCTCCTGTACATTCTTTTCTGGTCGAGTTCTTCTTTGAGGTGGCCATTTCTGACCACTGCTGCAACCACCTTTGGGAAAGGGAATAATGGCCAGACTGAGGAGGAGAGATGTGGTTCTCCTCGACCCTGCTGGCGGTCTCCCCCTCTTCACCACCTCTACGGGGTGACTTAGCCCCAAATCCAGACGGCTCGGGGCGCTCCGGCGGTGAGCACAGATCGAAACCACGCACAATCACAGATTTCGGTCCGTTGCTGAAGAAGCTCAAACCGGAAGTCCAAGATGGGTTTGATTAATAGGTATGCGGGTAATGAGTGTGTTTATTTACTCGGTCCTTACCAACTGACTGGATGGACAGTGGTAAATTAGAAGCCATTGTTGATAAGAGTAGATACTACAGGTCTGTTTCCTCATTTCCACAATGTACAGAAGACTTGCAAGTAAAACTTTGGCAATATACTAAAATGAACAAATACTCAGTGTCCTTGCAACTGGTAAAAGCCATAGGAATCCTGTTGGGAGCAAAATCTGGCAGTTTCAAAACAATTGTAAATCAATATTTCAAACTGTAAATTTCCTTCCATTGACCAAAGTGGTACAACATTAACCTATATACTATTAAAACCTTTGTGTCTGTAATCTTTATCTGGATGAAACAGTGCATCAAAGGGCAAAGCTTTCGTGACCAATGGTAACTCAAATGGGCTAATTTACAGAATTTGTATCCAAAATCTGGGAGCTACAATTCCTGTGGAAATGATATTTAGCAAATTTTATGATATAAAAATGATAAAATTTTATGGAAAAATACAAAGTGTCATGAAACATTTCCTGTGTAAACCGCTAAGGTAACAAGAGTTACCTTCAAGGTAGATACATCTCGGAATATCTCCTGAATTTTTAAGAATTTTTCCAATATGTTAAAAACTCTGTCTAAAAACTATTGAAGGCATTGAGGAATCTGATAAAAGAAATTCATCAAAAAAACAATTCAGTGGATCTTGGGTTGTCTAGTACAGGAAGTCCTCAACTAGCAACCACATCTGTTACTAAGTGAGACATTTGATAAGTGAGTTTTGTCCCATTTTACAACCTTTCTTGCCACAGGTGTTAAGTGAATCACTTCAGTTTTTAAGTTAGTAACACAATTGTTAAGTGAATTTGGGTTCCCTATTAAAGTTGCTCCTCAGAAGGTTGCAAAAAGTGATCACCTGACTTGCAATCTTCATATATATGAGTCAATTGCCAAGTCAACTGAATTTTAATCACATGACCACAGGGATGCTATGGTGATCCTATGTGTGGGAAATGGTGATAAGTCACTTTTTTCAGTGCCCTTGTAAATTTGAACAGTCACTAAATGAACTGTTATAAGTCGAGGACTATCTGTACTTCATTATATTCATAGTATAAGCAAGTTAGAGCAGAGGTTGACTTGCTTATATAAATTCATATATGGTGGTTATACTTCAAAGCTTTTAATAATTTTGTTCAAATATAATATTCACTTTTCTTGTGAATTCAACAATAATCCAGAGAGGAAAAATTGAGTGCATGAAAAACAATGCATAAATTTAAAAGAAGCATGATTATAGTTTTTATACACTAGAGAGGCTGACATGACTGTTCCCTTGCCATGAGGAAATGATAAGATGTAATGAGTTTAATTTGTAGTTGTATATATTTCAGCTGGAGGTTAAGAGTAACTTCCTAACTGGAGATAAGAGAAGGTGGGACAAAGTGTCTGTATACCACCAATCACAAAAAGCTATTATTCCAAGAATGCTACTGAGGAATCTATGTCTTTCATCTCCTTCATTCCAAAGACAGTGCTTAAATTAATTGTCCACATTGGGTCATTTTCTCTGCTTGTCTTTCAGTGAAATTCTTCAGATAGCTAGGCTCCCTATTAACTATAGCATAACTAGTGTATTTCTTATTGTATATAGGGGTAGATAATGACTTAGGAGGATTATGGATTTCTTGAAAAGCAAGCATGTTGAATATCTAGGGCAAGCATTCTGCAAATGAAAAAAATAGTTTTTATTTTGAATTAATCTTCATATTTACAGATCATCTTTGACTTTCAGTGTGACTATTTGTTTAATAACCATCCAGAATTATAGTGGTTCTGAAAAAGAGTTATGATCATCACAGTGGCCCTGTAGTTTACATGATCAGAATTTAAGTGCTTGGCAATCAGCATGTATTTAGGATTTTGTAGGTTATAGTTCAATTACGGTTGTAAATTAAGGATTATCTGTATATGACTCTCCATCTCACAGTCAAGTGACTCTGGACAACATAACAAGAAGTTCATGCAATTTGTGGTTTGATTTTGCTTCCCAACCCTTCAAGATTATTTGAATTATTATTCTCAGGAATATCCACCAGCAGAGTACACAAATATAATGGAGGTTGTAATCTGAAATTTCTGCAAAGTATCTAGGCTGGGGTAGATTTTTATAATGGTTTTTTTCCCAATATGGTTCACAAATTTGCATCTCTTTGTAAAAAGGAGACAGAATTCATGGAAGAACAAATAAACCTCAGGATTTTTAACAAATAAGGATTGCTTGGAGGCACTTCGCATGCAATAGCTCCAGATTTTCAGCTCTCTCTCTCTCTTTTTAGTATTAGGAAACAAGGTTACTAGAACAAGGTTGATGCAGTCATATTGATTTTCTGGCCTTGGTGTATTTCATGGATGCTTATTGTGTTTCTTAAGCCACAGTCCATCTTACCCAATCTAAAATTATCCTCTCTGCTGCCACCTAGACATTTCCACATCGCTGCCTATGGAGTTAACAAGAAATTTGAATAAAGAAACTTAAAATTTTTCATTTTAAATATTTTTAGAGCTGAATATAACAAGAGGAAAATAACCGTAATCTGTAAAACACAGAGATGTTGTATTAAAATGACAACTCAAATCATCTCTGCTGATAGAGTATGTCATGCATAGAGTGCTACCTCTTTTGATTGGGATGGCTGTATCAAATTTATTGGTTGGTTTCCCCCCTTCCCCAGCTTCCCCCCAATTTAGCAGAGGCTCATTATTGCAGATTGTGAGCAGTTGCTAATTATACCATTTATATTGTTTCAATGAGAGCAAGTTTGGTGTCGTGTTGAAAGGTGCTGAGGGATTTATCATTTTTAATTCTGCCTTAGGCACAGAAGCCAGCTGGGGAATCTCTCAGCTCTTAGAAGAAAAATGTTGCCAAGAAAACTGGGTGGCCTTGCCCAGTTTTTGCCAGAAGTTAAAACTGTCTCAAAGGTGTAGGAACTGAAGAATAATGAGGAATGTTTCAATAATTATTGCACTTCCTTTCACCATTAATGAACAGTATTTCCTAACATGGCATTGTTCAAATGTACTGGAATTACAATCCATAGAATTCTGTCATCATAGTTCCAACATATCTTGAGTTTATCAAGTTGAGGTGGTGTTTTCTTAACCTCAGAAGATGGGTGAATTTCAACCCACAGAATTCCCTAGCCAGACATGTCCACACATCTTAAAATTGTAGACATTGAGTTGAGAGAAGATTTGTTCATGGTGTTCATTTCTCCATTTTTTACTCTAGGTCTTTATGATTGCAAACCACCATGCGGTACTTTCTTTCTTTTTTTTCTTTCTGATCTTAGTCAGTACTTTTGAGATGAACTGTTAGGTAAACACATATAATGAATATTCTGTTTACCAAATATTGCTGCTGCATATATCTGTACAATCTATCTTCTGACATTACATCTATTATGTCTCATGTCACCTTTCTTAAAATTGCAATGTTTGTGAATTAAAAAGCAATGTTTATCTTTGTATTGAAGATAGCCTTTCAGATGTGAGATGTTGCTAGCGATCAAAAAGCATGTGGGGATCTCTCATTGACTCACCACCCCCATACAGCACAAGAATTTCAGTGAATTTTGTAATTTATAATTTCTCCTTCTGTTGAGATGGGCAAAATGCAGAAAGGATAGAAAAAATATATTGTGCATTCTTTTCAGATATACAGCACTCAAACATTTTCTGTTAACATTCTTCTTTTGTTTTTAAAATTTGAATGATTGCCTCTTGAAATCTTTACACTGTATATAGCATTTTATATAGTAGGCAACTGTTTTAACTGGATTTAACAGTTTTAACTAATATTTCATTTGAATTGCAGATACCAGCTCTTTCTGTCCGTAATTCCTCTTTGTACACGCAATTGTTAATGCATTGCTGTGTTTAGAATGTGTTTTTCTTTAGGTTCATGTGTTTTGCTATTAATTTTTAATTTGTACGTTTGCCAGTAGAGCAATGATCAGTATTTAAGAAGCTATAAAAAGAGACAGATCCCTCTCTGGAAAATTCACAATTGAAAACAGATGCTTAATTCCCCAAAGACCAGTCAGCGTGGTCATGGAAGGGTTAGAGGATACACCAGCCAGGAAGTGCTGGAAGAATGTCATTGTTTTTCCTAAAATAGAGCATATCAGCAGCACAAAACTTGACCTCACCCAAATGTCACAAAGTTTAGGATTAGGTAGTGATGAAACTTTATAATCATGTTCTCCACCCAAACAGATGGCACAGTAAACACACATGATTAACAATTAATATGCCCTCCACAAAAGAGCTGCATGTTAAAGAGTAAAAACTGGTGAGATTTTATATCTGGTTGATAGTTTTGGTTCTGTAAACATTCTTATTTTCCTTGGCCGATGAATGGGAAAGAAGGATGCATGAGCCCTACACTGCGGCTCAAAAATTTCACATTCCTGCATAAATAGGGGAGTTAATTGAATTATTGTCCATAGTGAGAAGCATGTATGATACGTAGCCATCAGAACAGATGGGTTCAGCAATCAACAGAACATTAAGTGTCTTTTGGAAAGCAGGATGTGATTGCCGCTGCTGCCAGCAAGCTTGGTCAGCCATCACCAAGGAATATTGAAAGCTGCCAAGAAACCCAACAGGAGATATGGAGATTTAAATTCAGGCCCATTTGCAACGCTAGAGAGAGGTAGTCCTGATGAGCATGTCAGAAAAAGAGTTATAATGCAGTATCATTTTATCTTTTTAGAGCAGATCCCTGAAACATCAAATTTTATATGAGGTTGGTCAGAGATGTGAGCTAAAAACAGAGATACTGCTTTAATGTATGGCAAAACCCAACCCTCTAACATCTTCTTTGACCAAGCAAACTTAGGTAGAATGTCAGATAGATGAAAACTATCCTGAATCTGAGATTTAGGGCAGGTGTGACTTTTTTAATTTTATTTTTGTTGCAGCAGTGAATGGGTTTTTGTGTTTTTATTCCAGCCCAAGAGTAGTAGTGAGGGAATGTCTGTGATATATGAGATATTCCAGTTTCATTCCAAAACAATGTTTCCAAATCCTCCAATTTTGATGGAGTCCAGCTCAGTAATGATCATGCCAGTTGGAGAATTCTGGAGTTTGAAGTCCCTACCCAAAATTGTTAAAGCTGTGGAGGAGTAGCTTAGAATAATAAAGGAGTTCTTAAAATGGTAGCTAACCACGTTTTCCAATTTTTGTTGCATTGTTGCTGAGTTTTAATAACTTGATGGACTCCTGGACAACTTTAAAGAACTTTGGGCCTTGGGTTTCTCATCTGTATGGCTGGACACAATGAGAATATGTGAACATAAAAAGTACTTTCTGAAAGATATTAAGTCTCCTTGTTTTTCAATATTCCCCTTTTCTTGTCCCCTGGGATTTACCCAAATTGATGATCTATGACCATTTGATGCTGAGACTTGGAGATGCGCTTTGATGTCCAGTAGGGGTAAAAGCACCAGAGTAGAAATCAGGAGACCAGAGGTACTATTCTTGCCTAAGGCACAAACCTAGCTGGGTAACCTTTTGCCAGTTGTTCCCTCTTAGCCTAGAAACCACTTCTGAAAATATTGCCCCCTCCCTCCAAAATCGCCAACCCTGTATGGATTTGATTCTTCCTGTTAACAGGAGTCAAGAAAGACTTCAAGGCATACTCACAAAATGCTCTAAAAGGCCTTTTCCCTAATTGATATTTTAAGTCACATAAATTAAAAGTATGCTCCTAAATCTGCTCCCAAATCATAAAACAAAACTTTACAACAGTTCCTTGTTTAGTCAACTCATGCAATTAAAAATTTCCCATTTGTATATATTTTTATATTTCAATATTTCTAACTTGCCTTTCTCTCACCATGCAAGTCAGCATCTCTTTTATTAATATTCTCTATAGATCTGTTTAGTTTCAAAGACCACCACCTCATAGTGCCTTCAAATTACATTCTGGGACCTAAAATATAACCGGAAATCTGTGAATCTTTGAAATTCAAAGTTGGTGGGTATTTCCTTTGTCCTGGGTCTACTGTTGTGTTGCAACAGAGGGCAGCTTGGTTAGTAAAAATTCTCATGGGGACTTTTGTGTATTAATATAGCTTTTTATTCTGGATAAAATGTAGTGGTAAAAAGTAATGACTGAGCAAGAGTATCCCAATTGTAATTAATAAAAGAATTTGAAGGGTTTTTTAGTTATGTGTTTTAAAACAATGTAATCTCTAGGCAAGTGAAAAGAAGCAAGTTATGAGTTTTTAGACAGAATTTTAAAATTAATTTGCTGGAAACTAATAATGTCTTGTTACTCTCTTTGGGATTTTGAAGTAATACAGAAGTAAATTCTTATTTTTCAAAAAAAATCATTCATTATATCTGCTGAGAGATTCTTCTGTTTTTACTCATGAAGGAGTTTCTTCTAAAAATATATGAGAAATACTATGATTTTTTCATAACTCTGATGTTTCCCACAGAAAAGCTATAATAACTTCACAAGAGGCAGTTTAATATATTCACCAGAGGGCCATCAGACTGAATAAACCAGTGATATATATTTTTAAAAGGTTTTGGAACCTCTTAAAAATAAATAATAAATATTTTTCTCTTTTAAAGTGGTTTCTTTAATTGCAGTTCACATGGATTTTTGCAAATGTACAGCATGGAATAATTAGTCCTGGGCACATCCTGTATTTTTTTCCTACACAATACACAATATTATACAATACTGGAATACACAATATCATTCCAGTTATCAATAGTTTTACCACTGTGTGTTAGGTGAACTTTTCAGAAGAAATCTATGGAAAAGCTTAGTTTTTAAACCCATTAATCTGTTGAACTCTGTTCTGTAAACAGTTATCTAACAAAGGCAGTTCCGGCAAACTATATTGCATGTTAAATATACCTTGTTGGTGTCATGGAATATAGTTGCATAAGGGAGAACCATCTGAAGGCTTTTCATATTGTATCTTGCATTTAATATTATTTAAATATTAAATTCTTTAAATATTTAAATTCTTGCATTTAATTATCAATACAATTGATAACTGTATCTTGCATTTATTTTGTAAATGGGAGGCTTGGATATAGTTCATGGAGTTCTTGAGTTTTTGCAACTGTCTAGGAAGTCTGGGACATTAACACATGTTGTTTTATTAGGCAAAGTGAAGGAGTTCATACCTCACACAAACCATAATGTAGCTGGTTTGGTTTTGGTTAGAATCAGAATATCCTTGACCGATGGCCATGAAGCCTCTGTTTAAACAACACCAGCAAAGACAATTAGCTGGAGAGGCTTGATGCTTTTTTGAACAACTGTTATTTTTTTCTCCTTTTCCAGACTAAGCGTTGAAAATGTTCCAGTGGTTTATTCATTTCTTCTAAGTTTTTCCTTCCAGGTGCCTTATCAGCTGCTGTCCTCTGGACAACCTCCAGCTTTTCAACATCTTATTTAAATGCTGCAGAATGAGTATTTCAGGCTTAGTCTGACCAACCCAGAATCAAGATCTTTAACTGAGTTGGAAAGGATCTTGGAAGTCTTCTAATTCAACCCACCTTACACAGAGTCTGTCTATATGGTTTCAGACATATGACTTTCCAGTCTCTTCTTCAAAACCTCTGTGCATCTCTAACCCCAATTCCATGTGTTCATATGTCAAAACTACTCATATCTAAGTACAGCAAAGTGCTTTGTGTTATATTTCCCCACAACATCAATCTCACGAGATATGTTGGGATAAGAGTGAGGTGTGGCTGGGTTAAGAGTGAGAGAGCTTGGCTACCAAACTCACTTAGTATATCTCTGCAGCTTACTTTGCGTAAGATCCAGATAGTTCTATTTGTATTCCAACATTTTTACCATCCCCATCGTGCTGGTTTTCATTCTGTTCTTCTATCCTTGTGCTTCCCACAAATTTGATAATCTTATTTTCTAACTCTTCATCCAAATCACTCTTCAGTCTGTAAAATGCTCTTCAGTCTCTAAAATGCTGTGGGATCTAGGAGGGGACAGATAATCCTTGACATAGAGATAATCCTTGATAGTCCTTGGCCATGATGAGCCCACAATTTCCATTGTTAAACAAGGCAGTTAGATGAGTAAGACCCCATTTTATGGCTTCATTACAGTTGTTAAGAGAATCATATGGTTCTTAAGTGAATCTGGCATTCTTCGTTGAGTTTGCTTGTCAGAAAATCCCCAGCAATGTTGGAAATGACAACCCCAGGATCCCAGAATGCTGAAGCCATTCTTAAGTACATTAAGTTCCAAGCACTGGACATTTAATAATGTAGCAGTGCGGATGCTGCAAAACCAGTGCAGTGGTCATAAGTATGAAAACTGATGATAAGTTATTTAACATTGAATGGTCGCTAAATGAATGTTTGCAAGTCGAAGACTACATGTATGTACAGACTATGAAACCTACATGGTTTGATGTTGTGTTTTCTATTTTTCTTTTACATCTTATTTTTAGGTAGAATTCAGGATTTTAGTAACAATTGCTTTGGGGCATAAAACTTTTTCTAATTCTAAATATTCCTTTATTTCATCAAATAAAGTTCCCAGCATTTCTAACTAGAGACATATGATGCTTGTTTGCGGCAAAAAGCTCAAGAAGAAAATAAATCAACTGATGTAATCATAGTGTTATAAACATGCCAGAATCTTCTAGTGCTCCCTGAAATTACCCCTAATACTCTTGTAGTATAAATGTAACAACAATATTCAAACCACATTCATCTCATGCCAATGCCTCTCTCTCTCTCTCTTTCTCTCTCTCTCTCTCTCTCTCTCTCTCTNCATGCCAATGCCTCTCTCTCTCTCTCTCTCTCTCTCTCTCTCTCTCTCTCTCTCTCTCTCTGTATGTGTGTGTGTGTGTGTGTGGCGCATGTATCTAGTTTCCACTAACTGTGCCCACTTAGTATTTCTGATTTGGCCATCAATGCTGAATTATTGTGTTCTGTGCTTGTTTAACCTATGAATGTTAGCTCTCCCTTTGGCACCACGCCTTGATATAAAAATGGGATTGTTAGCCATTCTCCAACACAACAAGGATGCTGGGAGGAAGATTATTATTTTCAGTAGCTGGAAAGAACTGTATTTGTTTCTGGCAACCCTTTCAGAATAGGAGAAAAAAACAACCCTCAGGTGAGCGCAAAAAAGTGGAATGGAAAGAAATGAGCAATTTATCCAAAAAGCAGTTATTGCCTGCCAGCAGCGGAGCTGGATAGGGGGTGGAGGGTGGGGGCTTCCAATTCTTCCAGAAACGGCAAACTTTCCCAGATATCAAAGTGATAATTGAAGCATAACAAAACAAACTTCTGAAAAAGAATCTCTACATGAGAGAACTTGTGTGTGGGGGAGATTCTAGAATGTCGAGGAGCGAATCTCACATCAAACATAGCGTCTTTGCATTTTGTAGATAGAACAGCGATGCATATAATTCTCAAACGTTTTCTGCCCAAGGGTTAGAAGCTGCAAAATCTGGATATTGAAGGAGCTGTTTTTCCATGAAAAAAAAATTACATATGATTGGTCAACTTGGGGTTGCAGAATGGAGGAACTGTTTCGGGAATTGTTTCATATTTCATTTTAAAATATGATTTGTTATTTACTTGTTTTTCCTTCCAGTATTTTCATTGAAAAGGTGAAAATACTTCATTACAGTAGTCCTCTTTATCAATTTCCATTGATAAGAAAGATAATTGTTAACTGAGGTTTTTTTTTTTTTAAAAGTGTATGGCATGTGTTAGTCAGGGATCCCCGAGCTACCTCTATGAAAGGAATTTTTTTGGGCATTGTTATCTTTATCTGTGGGATTCCTGAATGCTGTAGGCATTTGGGGGAGGCTCCTTTCTTCTCCCTGTGCAGTTTATTCCTCCATAGAAATTGAACTGCCAAGCTGCCAACCTCAGCAGTATGCAGTCTCAGCATCTTCCCATGTGAGCCACTGTGGCTCCCTCTTACCGCATGAGCCACCGTTGCCCCATTTTACAGCCTTTCTTGCTAAGTAAATTGCTGCAGTAGTTAATTTAGTAACATGATTGTTAAGTGAAACTGGTTGCCCTATTCACTTTGCTTGTTAGAAGGTGATCACATGACCCCAGCACACCCCAGGGGATGGTTTCACATTGGCACCTGGTACTTGCACAAATGGAGCTTTATAACCTGCTGCTTATGCGGCCCAGTTCCCAATGAACCATAGACCGGTACTGGGCTACGGACTGGAAGTTGGGAATCCCTGCTTTAGAGAATCATATGTATTGCTTCACTTACTTTGAAATACAGAAAGCTAATCTTGCTCAATGGAACTCCTCATTCTACTGAGTGGGCCATGGGCTGGTGTCTGAAATTTCCACTGAGTTGATTCAATAGAAGAAAAATAACCATCAAAATGTTCTAGCAAGTTTTCCTGGGAAGAAAATTCCATAGGATGGGGGCTCACTTGATAGCTCTGCTTTCTATATCCTATCCAGCTCAGTTGGATCCCAAAATAACAACAGTGTTATTTTTGAGTCTGAAGTAAATAAAGAAACAATCTGTATTTCTGCAACAACACAAAGTTCTAGAGCAGGGATGTCAAATTCAACTTCATTGAGGGCCACATCAGGGTTGTATTTGACCTCGGGGGCCAAGATGGGCATTGCCTGGGTGGGTGTGATGTCACTCATTTCAGGGGCGCCTGTGATGGCCTGAGAGCTCTGCCAGAAAAAATGGAGCTTGGGAGTGCTGCCTGCCTCCCTCACAAACTCTGTTTTCAGCTGCAATGGCTTTTTGCAACCCCCAGTGAAAATGAAGTTAGGAGTGCCACCTGTGATCCTAATGAGCTCTGTTTTCAGCTGTGATGGCCTCCTGCAACCCTCTGCCAGTGAAAACAGAGTTCAGGAGGGCTGCACACAGCTCTCCCAAGCACCGTTTTCACTGGCAGAGGCACTACGGGCTGGTCCTTCACTGTTTCCAGTGCAGGCCTGTGGACCAGATCTAAGCACCCCGGGCCTTGCCATGGTTATTTGAAAACATAATCAACATTTTCAAGTTGAGCAAATTGTTGACAAAAATAACCCCCCTTCAGCTTTATCCATACACACACACACACACACACATTACACAAATAGAGAGATTACCTTGTTGAACACATAGCCAAAGCTAAAAATTATGCTTTATTTGCAAATTATTGCGAAGGCACATCATTAGCAAGTTGAGGCATTCCAATATCTCAGTATTTCTAAATGGGATAGTGCCATGTGGAGAAGGATAATTTCATCTGTTGACATTAAATGTTTGCTTTTGTTAAAAACAGTCAACAGACTTGAGGACTATTTTCAAAGTGGGGCTGTTTGCTTTTGTTCAGATATATTGATAACATACATTTTGAGTCATTCTTGATGTAGTCTTGACATGGTTATATTCCTGGAATTTAAATTGGATAGCTAATAAGCCCAAGCAAGAAAACATCTTTTTAGCATTCTTAGTTTTAGTATTAAAAAAACTATATTCATGTTGAACAGATTTTTGTTGTGATTAGGAAAATTGTTTAGCAATGTTTTGCATTTGGTATGAATTTTAAGAAGCTCTTAATCTTTGCACCTGGACTAGACAAAGATCACCCTGTCAACTGATTGCAAGCATTACATAAAATGCCAGATAGATGCATGGTTATTTTACTTATTCTGATATATACAAAACGTGACTGATTAATCTAATGTACGTGTTCCTGTTATTTTATTTGAACTCATGCTGGGATCAATGTAGAGTTAGCCTGTAGTTTAGTTTTGTGTTCCAGCCAGTGAAAGATGGATACTCTAAAATCTTTTCTGTTTCAATGGGACTTTTGACTATTTACGTATCAAAAGTTATCAGTAACTAATCAACATGTAAATACCAGACAATGTTGGCTGGCATTTATGTGGCTAAATAATCCTCCATATAAACATTTGCTTCCTAAATCTGTGGGTGCCATTTTTATATTCCATAGCCAAGGCAATGAGGATCTGGAGGAAAGGGCCATTTGAGGATAAGATTTGATTTATAGTGATAAAGAACAGATTTTGAGTGATGGCATTTCATTATTTAGTAGCAGTTAATTACTGTTTTTCACTTCTGGTACATAAAAGCACAGGATGAGCCAAATAAACAGGTTCCCCCTCTCAAAGTGTAATTATCGTCATTTTGTAAAATAGTTGGGTAGACCTTCCCTTTTATGTTTGTAGCAATCTTTATTATTGATCAAAAGAATAATATATCATTATTTTGTTCATTTCCTCTGAAATGGCTTAATTTTTAGTGACCATTTGTTTTCTTATGTCATTAATATTTATTAATTTAATGTTTTATTTATATGATTGTGAAGTAGGACATTTTCCCAATGCTCAGCATTTGTTGGACTGGATAGGAGCTCAGATTTTATACAAAGGGACCCAAACTTTCCAACTTCATGCATAGAATTGAGAGCCCACCAGCCAAATATGTGGTTCCTAAGGTTGTATGTATCCTAAGCTGTGTTGATATCCTCATTCCTAATTTCCTCTGCTGAAAATGATCTACTTGCCTTTGGCCAAACAACAATATGAAAAAAAATAATACAATCTAAAATTTTACAGGATTGATATAAATATAAGTAAGATAATTTTCCTGAGGGTGGGGAAAAGTAATATGGTAGCATTTTGCAAATTGCTGAGTTATCAAAGCCAGCTAGCATGGCCAGTAGTAGAAAAAAATTAGATGGGTGAAATGCACCAACATCAAGAGGGCTTCCAATATTTCTGAAAGCTTTGAATGCCCCCTTAAGGATTATAATAATTTCTAATGCAAAGATAGCAAACAACACATCAGAACCAAGTCTCTGATTAGAATTATGAAGATCAGTTATCTTTTTGGACTGTTTTTTTTAAATTATGGACCAAAAATTACAGTTTAATCATTGTAGAAACTAGTGAATAGTAGAATGTGTTAATAAACATCGAATTATACTGCTGCATCTTTTTATATGTACTATGTCTCATAGAATGCAGAGTCATACTAATTTAAAGTGAGTTTATTTGGCATCATTAACATTTTTGAAACAGTAATATATGTTTAGAAGTTTAAGTACATGATTCAAGGGATTCAAGCATGTGGCAATTCTACTTTTCAATCATTTAATTCATGGAATTTATTTTTGATAAATCCAGGTGAAGTTTCCTTAAAGCAGATAAAGTAAAGATAAATCTTGAGAGTTCTTTTGTGTTGTTGTTGCTACAATATGGGTTTGTTTTGCTTTTTGTACAGCAGCAAGATAAAAGTTAATTTTTATGGCTTCCTAATCTAATCTAAGACCTGACCTTGGATTGAAGATGTACATCCAAATACTAATTAGGAGACTCCCATCAAGTATTACCAGGTTGTTTAACTTCCCAAAGCATGTTGTAGGAAAGGATCTTAAATCTTTAGCTCAGCTTTCTTTGGAAGAGCAGTAATATCACTTTGGTGCCTGTTGCCAAAATAGATATGAAAACAAAACAAGAAAAGCAGAAAGTAAGAGAGATTTAGACATAGAAAAGCAGCAAACTCTAGAAAAATGGACAAGACCCCTGAAAAAAGACCTATCTCTCTAATATCATGGCTAGTCAGGCCACATTAATTGCTAGGTTCTTCAAGAGACTCCCTCTAGAGATGTTGAGCTCAAAACAAAGTTTTGAGTAGTTACACCAAGCATATTGTTTGCATAAAAGGAGCCACAAAATTATCTAGATGTTGTGTGAAATCACTCAGTAGCAGATGCCCACGGTTCGTTCATCCTGCTTTATGATCAACAAATTGGCATAGAGGTAGTCCTTGACTTACAACCATTTTTAGCAATCATTTAAAGTTACAACAACAATAAAAAAGTGATTTACTACTTACTTCCTCACACTTACAACCATCTTTGCATTGCCATCAAAATTCAACTGATTGTCAGCTCGCGTGTATTTATGATTGTTGCAGTGTTCTAAGGTCATGTGATCACCATTTGTGACCTTCCCAGATGGTTTCCAAAAAGTGAAATTAATGACCATGTGATTCTTTTAACAGTTTAGTGATTTGCTTAACAACTATGACAAAACATAAGGGACCACTCATAGAATTGTCTTGCTTAGCAGTAGAAATTCTGCCTCAGTTGTGATCATATGAAAAGGACTATTTGTAGTGCTGATGAAAACAGGACATGAAGTAATGGATGGAAACGAATCAAGTAGAGATCCCACCTGGGGATAAGAAGAAATTTCCTGACAGTTGAACAATCAATCAGTGGAACAGCTTGCCTTCAGAAATGGTTGGTGCTCCATCATTGGAGTTTTTAAGAAGAGCAGAGACAGTCATTCGTATGAAATAGTGTGTAGGTAAGGGGTTGCCAACCTTTTGCACCTCAGGGATCACCAAAGTCATAATTTTAAAACCTGCGGACCACAAATATGAACTTTGACTGAAGGTGGCTTGTTGACGTTTGCAGAAGGTAGTAGAGACCCTGGGAAAATTTCAAAAAAAAGTCTGGAGGAAAATTCCCCACCCTGTTTTCCTACCGATCGATCTTTCTTTATTTGGGATTGTAGGATATCATCTCCAGCTCCGTTCTGGGGATGGGGGAGGAGAGAGAGAGAGAGAGACTCTGTGGCTACTATGTTTTGAGTGGGCAGGCTACCAAAGGGCAGCCATTTTTTTTCAGTATTCATATATATTTAGTATAGAGAGACTTTTGGCTTCATTCAAGGAAAACAGCAGAAGACTTTCTTTCTCTCCCACAAACTCCACCAGAAATGAGTCTTTGTGAGACTTGTTGTGCCAGTGCAGCCTCCTGGAGTAGGATGCCTTGCAGAGTCCCAAAGACTCTTTTCTGGTGGAGTTGCGAGAGAGAAAGAAAGACTTTTGTTGCTTTCCTTGTGTGCAGCGAAAAGCAAAAGAAGAACAAAACGGAAAGAAGCAGCCCAGTGGCCAGGCTAGGCGCATGGGGCTTTGTGGGGCAAGTTCCTCCCCTTTGCCTTTCCCCCCCCTCCCCTCGCTACCTCATGTTGTTCGCAATGCAAGTGACACAAGCCTTGTGTTCCCACAGGCCATGTGGGTGGCACTGCTTTGTGTTCCCGCACAGTCCAGTTTAATTGCTTTGGGGGATGCTTTGTGGGTGACTCTGTGGAAGATTTGAACTGATTATTTACAAAGAGTGCATATGCTACTTAAAATTAGCAAAGTGATCTTTTTCCTCCAATAATATTAAAAACTGACATTTTGTCTTCACCTTCAAGATACTAAGCATCTCTCATGAATTTGGAGGTGGAGGATAATACCTGAATGTGCATAACCTTCAGTTAAATAATTTGTTGCTACTGATTTAGAATGGTTTTATTGTGGGCATGACTTACGCACATTTTATTGTACACTATTTTAGGCAGTGTAATAGTTTTTCTTGTCTTCCAATTTATTTCAGTTTCACACAGGAACATTTATCAACCAATGTCCATTCATTTCTGTTCTGAAATATATTATTGGGCTCTTGGGAAGAATACTGGGGGGGGGAAATCCAACAAGACTATTGCATTTTTCTGACATGTCTTCGAATGAAAAATGTACTGGAGTGTTACGACTGAAAACTTAAGGAAGTAATAAA
>BHFT01037147.1:0-38385 GCA_004320025.1 Laticauda laticaudata
TTTTTTAATTGAGTTAAATCATGAGATATTTCTGGATTTCATCGGACATCCGAGGCATTCAGAAGAACTTTTGAAAAACTTGCGGGTTTAACTTTGAGAAACAATGAGTTCAGTCCTCTCAAATGGCGGAGGTTAGGGACGGTCTTTGGAGACCTCCCCTCTCCTTTAGCTGAGCGAGACCTGGGCGATTTTAGGCCAAAAACTGCCCCAGAGAAATTGATCAGAGAATGGGCAGGAAAGCAAACCAAGAACACATTTTCCCCCCATTCCCTCCGTTGCAATCTCACAATTTTTATCCAGACACAGATATGCGTATGCTTTCCCTCCTGTCCCGCTGGTAGAGTCAAAAACAATTAATGCGCGCTCCCCTCACCATGAGGCCGTTTCTGTCAGCTGATGGAAGCTCCCCAAAGGCAGAGTCACCAACTACTTCCATTGGCCAATAGAAATGGCCTCGTGGCAAGGGGAGTGCACACAAGCACTCGCCCCGAAGCTGCTTCTACCAGCCAGTAGAAGCAGCTGGTGACTCTGCCTTCGGGGAGCTTCTGTTGGTTGATGTTCTATCAGTAGTAGATCAGGGTATTCTATCCTAGGCTACCTGCATGGTGCTCCTAAAGGCAAGTTTTCTCCCCCCCCTTCCCTTTCCCCCCATTTCTCTTCACCTCGTGTAGTTCTAATGAACGATGTGAGAAATGGTGGGGAAACGCATGGATTAAATAGGCCTAAATTTTGGGGGTGGGGCTTAATTTCACCTCNATTGAGACAAGATAATTAAAATAAAATTGAGAAAATTAAAAGAGGGGAGAAGCTATGAAGAAAATGTAAAACAGTAATAAGATGTGGGATAGAACATAAAAATGAGCATGAAATTGAATTTGTGTCTGTACAAAGAAATGTAACCCAGGATTACGCTACTTTCAAAAAAGTTTTTTTTTTATTTTTTTGTGAAAACTCAAATAAAATTTTCCAAAAAACTCAGAAAAAGACTCAAAGTAACTCTGCCTTAATTACATTAGCTTATATAAAAGAATTACTTTTATAGCATTACTATATTTTGTTGTATAACCTTGCTAGCAATCTAGTAAGGGACTTGTCAGAAATCTAAGCAGTTCTTGTTACTGGAGTTTGTCAGCTTTGATAGATATTGTTATACACATCTGTGTTCGCATGTGTATATGTGGATTTATCCATAGTATGGATGATGTACATTCATAATTATAGCCATGAGCAATGGTTACTGTATTGCATAAGCAACTCAGGTTATTGGATATGAAAAGCAATTTCCTTTTCATAATAACTTCTTGTATATAGGTTGGCCTGGCAATTACATGTTGTTTTGTTTAAAGTTACAGTGGACTATTTCATTTCAGTGCCCTTATAACATAATGCCTGTCCAGCAGTCACTTGTTTTCCCTGTATGTTCTAAACATTTCACCACATAATAAATTACTTGGGCTATGATCCAGAATGTCCACTTCCCTTTGTGATTAGGTGAGACAAAGCCTTCTATACTCACACAATAGCAGAACTCTGGTCATTAATATTTTAAGCTCTCTTGTGCTTCATATGAAATGTTTTAGACGTGACTAAATGTATGCAAGAAAAAAGCAAAGTATTTTCAGCATTATTTCTATGGCCATTTATAGTTTAAAATTTGTTGATAGGTGATGCAAACTTGGAATATTCCAGCTAAGGCTTATGGTACTCTTCAGATATATCTTATTTATCATATTGAGTGCGTAATCCTTCTTTTAATATCTATTTGTATTTAAAATAATATGGCAGTTATACCTGTCATATTATTTCAAATAAAAATAGATATTAAAAAGAGGAGTGCATTACTCACATGTGATAAATTGTTTTCACCTTAGTAAGAAATGTAATGTGGCATACTTAAGCCACTATAAGACATTCTGTTAGGTGACTTGAATATCTTTATTTTAACAGGTTATGATATGAAAGTAACTTTAAGAACATGCTTTTTTCTTTCTTTTCATTCTGTTGGAGATCCTAAGAGCACTAAATACTGGAATAAAATACTTTTCATAAATAAGTAAATAAATGGTAAGAATCTGATTGTGTAGTTCACTAGTTCAAATGTAAAATAAATTGAATATAATTTCAAAATGAACATTACATGAAAATTCTGATGACAAGTGTAAATACAACTAATGTGAAATACGACAAATATAAAAGGCAGTAAGTGACAAATACCTTTTCAAACAAAAAAGAAAAAGGAGGTTAACTTGATTTCTGTAGTTCACATAGGAAATCCTATTTTAATGAGTGGCACAAACCACCATCAGTTATTGTTATAACATTAGGATCTCAAAGTCTTAATTTTTTTGAACAAGATTTTGAGTAGAAAAAATGCAGATTTCTTTTTAAAACAATGTCAGCAAAATTAATACATTGTGATATCCATAATAGAACTGATTTATTAAAAATCTTGAACAAACATGTTAATATTGTTAACATTGTTTATCGCAAAGACCTTCAAATTAGCTTTAAAAAGAAATTGACCAGAATATGATTGTGTGTATTTTTTAATCAAAGTGCTTTTCAGACTCAAACTATACATAGATTAATTACAGATCTCTGTTGGTTATCCAGGGTAAAACATCTATTGCCTCTTGATTTCATCTATATTAGTTTATTTCTACTACAAGTAATAAAGATTTCTGTATTCTGTTAGTGGTTTTAAACCAGCTTTTAAGAAATTGACAAGTTTAAGATATGTGGACTTCAACTGCTGGAATTCCCCAACTAGCATCCCCCCATTTCCCCACTTATAAAAAGAATTTATGCTAATATACCACCTCTAGCTGGGTTATATTCATTCAAGTATATCTCCTTTCTGTTTTAATTGTTGCAGGGTATTACACAATGTTGTTTTTGAAAGTAGTCTAGAAACTGGCAAATCCAGTGAACCTGGAAACAGAATTTATAGCAATGGCATAGTATCAGCAGTTCACGTTGTCATATTTTATACAGCACTTTGAAACGGTTTACTCTGCATCCCTTCCACTAATATTAAAGCCATTTTGTGTTTTGTTTTTATGCCAACAGTTTGAAGAAATATTGCAATAGAAACTATATAAATGCTTAAAATGTCTGCTTCTCTCTTTTTTAAACAAATGAATGGAAATCCACCAATTTGCTTCGGTGAAGAAAGAATGTATACAAATATGTTTAAAGGCATCATTTACATTATAGCATATCTCACTGTGATGTATTTAAGTTCCATCTTCCTGTCTTATCCTTGCCAAATATTCATATACTCTTAAATCCTAAACATTGTCTCAGAATTGAGTACAGTACTGTAGATTTATACTCACTGAACTCAATTATCTTTCACACTATGACAAGAATAGCTCTATTTTTTAAAAAAAGAAAGATGGTTAACACATCTTATACAATGAGTTCATATGTCACTGCATGCATTTGTGGTTTCTCCTTTTTCCCCAGAAAGTACTTCTTCAGTCAGGGGGGAAAAATTGACTTCTTAATTATGTTGCTAAAAAAAAATCTATGGAAACAAAATATTGGCTTTCCTGATTATGTTCCACTCTTCCGATTTAAGAACTCACTACTCCTCCATGTTAGTCCTTGAAAATAAGTTACCTTGTTTGCAAAACAGAGTTTTGCATGGCAGAAGTTCAGACAGAAAATCAGAATGGTTTCTGTCCATTAGCAGAAGAGAATCTGCCAATGGTATTAACCTTGATGTAAATACTATACTACCACCTGCTGTTCAAAATAACCATCCCCTTTCCTGGAACACCATGCCCCTGAGAACTGGAAACCTTTAAAAATATAT
This sequence comes from Laticauda laticaudata, assembly GCA_004320025.1. Taxonomy (NCBI): domain Eukaryota; kingdom Metazoa; phylum Chordata; class Lepidosauria; order Squamata; family Elapidae; genus Laticauda; species Laticauda laticaudata. The sequence continues at coordinate 3,821 of BHFT01037147.1, forward strand.
CTTTTGGGGGGGAGATGTGGGTGTCAGGAGGTTAATGAGCCCTGTGACACAAGTGCTGTTGTGACTACTGTTATCCTCAGCTGCCACTATGTGTATATTTGTTGTTGCTGTTTTTCTAATTTTTTTAGTATGTTTGCCGCCCAGAGTTGCTAAAGTTGTGAGGTGGGCAGCCATGCAAACCAATTAAGATAAATAATAGGTAAATCCCTTCCAGCCATGTTCCAGTGTTCCATTTCTCAAGAAAGACTCTCGAGTAGAGGTGTCAAATTCAATCCCATTGTGGGCCATATCAAGATTTTATTTGCCCTTTGGGGGACAGGGTGGTCGTGACCTGGTCATTGTGGCTGACAGGGTGGCCATGGCCAGGGTGAGCCAGGGTGGCATGGGCTGGTCCCTCACTGTCTCCAGGACAGCAACGCGGGAAGCTCTGGACCTATTGTGGGCCAGATTTGGCCCACAGACTGCATGTTTTACACTTCTGCTCTAGAGCAAGGTATTAGTAAGCAAGTTTGGACATGAGAAATAAGAAAGGAGAGGGGTACAGTAATCTTCTGTTCATTCTGCAAAGTAATCACAGAATACAAATTCAGTACAGTATTCACAAGGCAGTGAGTTGAGGAGAGAACATGAGCCATGGGCCTCTTCTAGGAAACCTAGGTATGTGTCCAAGGCTATGGCTCTGGTTTGAGCACTGAGAGTTGTTTCTTTTGAGGTTCAATTGCACTCTTATCTAGTGTGCTGCATAGATTGATCTGCTGTGTTAATACTAGTCTCTATGTTTAATTCTTTCTAAAAAAAAAAAACAGAAATCGCCTGCCAAGAAGCTGAGCCATGCCATTAGTAAATCTCTTGGTTGTGTACCCACTAGAGATCCTCCTCACCCTGTATATCCGGAACAGCCAGAGAAGCCCCTTGACCTTGCCCATATAGTGTGAGTATATGTCTTCATTTAAATATGATTTGTTCTGTTCAGTTTGATTTCTTGTTGTTCAGGTGGTGATCTCTAAGTCCTTTCCCCCCTTTGATATACATGGTGCTTATTGTTCAGGAAAGGTCTAAAAATGAAATAAACTTCAGGCATTTTAGGAAAAAAAAGTATGATTAAGATTTGGGAATATTGAAGCGTCGACAGTTGGTTTAGTAATCCTTCAAATACTGATTATCAATTTGAGTCAGTACATTCTGTTTCAAATATTCATATTATCTTAGGACCTGACTAATTTATTACAGGTAGTCCTCAACCACAATTGGGCCAAAAATTTCTGTTGCTAAGCAAGGCAGTTGTTAAGTGAGTCATGCCCAAATTTATGACCTTTTTGCCATGGTTATGAAGCAAATCACTGCAGTTGTTTAGTGAATCATATGGTCATTAAGTGAATCTGGCTTCCCTCATTTACTTTGCTTGTCAGAAGCTGGTGTTAACACAGCCACGTTTTGAAGAATTTCCAAAAAGACAGCAGGAAAGGAGCCACTTTGGGAGAGAAGATGATCTTTAGAGTGAGTGCCACAACAGAAAATGTCTCTTTTCTGGGTTCTGCCAGATATAGCTGCTTCATAGATGGTACCCACAGCATACTTCTTCTGCCAGATCTGTTGGGATGGGTATTTGTAACTTGGAAGAGGTGGTCCCTCAAATAACCTGTTCCCATGCCATGAAGCATCAAAAGTCAAAACCATCACCATGAGTTGGACAAGGAAGCAAAGTGACAGCCAATGTAAGTTGAGGAGCAGAAGCATATAATGTGTGCTACTTTCGGGTGCTGCTGCATTCTTCACCAGTTGAAGATCCCAAGTACTTTTGAATGGAAGCTCCATGTAGAGTGTATTACAGCAGTGCAGCCAAAAGCTGATCAAGTCATGAGCCATAAAGTTGAGGAAGGGGACTAATTGGCACACAACTCAAAGCTGTCAAAAGGCTCACCTAGCTAAGATGACCACCTGCACAAGCAGAAGTCTAGGAGGACCCCTAAGATGTGCACTGGGTCTATCTAGGGCAGCACAACCCCATCCAGTACCATTGCAACATAGAAACAAAACTGACAGTAGAAAAAAACCTAGTGGTCCAGCAAGTCTTCCCTTTGTGTTTTTTGTTGTTTTCTTATTAATTACTCTTTTGATTGTTGTTGTTGTTTTGCTGGATGATGGACATGTGTTTATCCCAAGCATGTCTAAACTCATTTTCTGATGATTGACCCACTACCTCCGTTGGAATTTGGTTCTAAGCTTCATCTACTCTTTCTGTGAAGTAATATTTTCTAATATTACTTTAAATTTCCCTCCTCTCCGTTTGAGGTTATACTCCTGTATTCTTGATTTTTGCTTAATATTGAAAATACTGCCTGCCTGATTCACACCCATAATATATTTAAAAGTTTCGATCATATACCAATGATGGAATTGTCCACAAATCAGCAGGCTCCAAAAATCCATAAGCATTCAGTCTTGACAGGGTTCAGCTAAAGCTTGTTATTCCCCATCCAGACCCTCATAGTCTCCAGCCACCAAGATAAGTCATCCACAGCATTGCTTAACTCTTCAGGAGAATAGATGTATAATTGAGTATCATCAAGCGTACAGATGATACCTCATTCCATGGCAACAGATGAGCTCACCCAGCAACTTCATGTAGATGTTAAACAGGAGAGAGTACCAAACCTTGGGACACTGTCCCATAGCAGGTGCTGAGGACGGAATCTTTCTATCCCCCATCTCCACTGACCGGAATCAACCCTAGGGAAAGGAAGAAAACAAACACAGCTCAGTGCCACCCACTCCCTGTTCACTGAATTGGTTCAGAAGGATACCACGGTCAGTGATATTGAAGACTGCTGAGAGGTCAAACAGAGTGAGGATAGGTGAGCCATCCTATCTCACTGTCACTAAAGATCATGTTAAAAAGCAACCAATTTTTTTGTCCCACACTCAGGCCTGAAACCAGATTAAAAAGTCTCTAGATCAGGGGTGTCAAACTTGTGGGCCACAGGCCAGATGCATCAGGCTCTGGCCACGTCTACTCCTGATTTAGCAAAGGGGGAAAAAGTTGTGATACATCATGTGACGACATGACGACACGAGTTTGACACCCCTGCTCCAGATAATCCATCTCATTTAGGATTCTGTGAAGATGTTGTGCAGTCTTTTTCTCAACCATAAAGCCCATGTCACACTGCACCAACGGATGGAAAGAGGATGTAAAACAGAGAGAAACATTTGCCATCTGTTGGTTATGTGTTTAACGCCGAGTCACCGTTCTGTCTCACTGCCTCCGTTTTTCTCCTCTCTATCGTCAGCATCTGTCGACTAGGTTCCATCCGCTCAAAAAGTTTGAGCTGCGCAAAATTCTTTGAGCGGAAAATGTATCCAACACGGTCCGTTCTGCATCCGCAACGCATACGGGAACATCGTTCTACATCCGTCATCATCCGTTACGCGTCCGCTATATCCGCTAGGCATCCGCTGCTGCATCCACGCAACTCAAATCCGCTCCAGCGGAAAACGGACACAGGGAGGAAGCCGAAACGGACGCGGAACGACACGGCAGCGTAGGTAGCACGGACGGAGAAAGGATGAAAGCGGAATGCAGCTTGCAAGAAAGGCATTTAAAACGGAAAAAAACGTTGCGCGAGGAGACACCTATCTCAGATATTAAGGATGTCTAGAGATGCCATAGAGGATGCAAAGGACAGCCTAGTGAAAACCTATATTGCCTATAAAAAGGGGAGGAACTCACCTGGATTCTCACTTTCAGTCCCAGCAGCCCTGCTGTGCAAGCCCGCTGCAAGCCCTCATCTGGCTCTTGCTCTGCCACAGCATCCAAGTCATGTCCACCATGGATCGTAACACACTCTTTGCATAGCCACCATCGTTCTGCCACAGTGCAAGCCATCTACAGGCTCTTTTCAACTTCTACAGAAGAAAGAGGCGGCCAAAGAAGTGTCTGGGTCCGAAGATGGATCGGAGAAGAGCAGAGTACGGACTGTACAGCAAGCTGATGGTGGAGCTGAGGAACGAAGACCCTCGTGCATTCCAGGAACTTCATGAGGAGCCTCCAGCCATGTTTACGAAGTTGTGGAGCGGCTGAACCAGTGTTGACCAGGCAAACACCAACTTCCAGCCCAGCCTGGACCCTAGCTCAAGGTGGCACTGACTCCTCCTTTCTATGCTCCACCTGGCCGCCGGGAACCCACGTACAGGAGCATGCAGTACGGCTGGGAGAGTGCCCACACAACCCACAGCATTTGGTCAGAGAAGTGGTGCAGGCCATCATTGAAGAAACATGGAGAGCTCCTCAGTGCCCCTCCACTGAAGAAGGATGGAAAGAAAGTTGGCCAGAGCAGTGTATCAGAAGTGGAACTTCCCCCACACCGTTGGAGCCATAGATGGCAAGCACGTGGCCTGCAAAGCTCCAGCCAAGTCAGGGTCCACTTAATTTAAACTACAAGTGCTTCTTCAGCATCAGTCCTCTTCGCATGGTCGATGGTGACTACAGTTCATGTAACATCAATGCTTCAGGCAACGGCGTCAGCTGCAGATGCCCATGGTATTACAACGCCAGTCACTCAAGGAGGGGCTGGAACGCAACACTCGATCATGGGCTTCCAGATCCAGACCCCTGCCCAACGACATGCAAGATGTGCCCTACTTCATCGTGGGGATGACACCTTTCTCCCTCAGAACCTACCTCATGAAGCCCTACACTTACCAGAGCCTCACCCATGAAGAGAGGATCTTCAACTACAGGCTGTCCAGGCAAGGTGGTGGTGGAGACGCCTTTGGCATCCTGGCCCAACAGGTTCCAGGCTACTTCTCACACCATGCAGCATCGCCCAGAGCTGTGCAGGAGGATCGGGGAAGCTTGCTGCATCTGCCCACAATTCATGCGCACCCGCTACCCAGTCTTGCAGACAGGCTTCATGATCTCAACCCAAGCAATGGCGGACATGGAGCTGGTGAATGAGCAAGGGCGGAAATCTACGACACGAAGGATGTTGCAAGCCCCAACAGAGTTCACGTAAAGAAGAAGCAGCGCAACCCTCCTGAAGGCACTGGTGCAACTCCCCAGCTGGAGCAGTGGAGTGGCAGGACAGGATGATGGATGATTAATGGATGGCTTCCTTCAGCCTGTCTCATCACACTGATGAGATTGGGCCATATAATGTTGGTGGGCCTACAATTGAACAGGGCTCATTTTTAAGAGTTGGTTTAGTGTTGACATTGTGGATTGATTGATTTACAATTATCATTTGATAATAAAGGCCACAGGTGTTGGCACCTGGTAGGTGGACCATACAGTCCCCACTTATGCTTGCACTTGGAGGTTATCTATCCCACAACTATTACCCATCCCAAAGTATCTTGCCCATCCCACAGGTATCCCTGCCCATCCCACAAGCTATTACCCTCCACTGCTTTCCTTACCCATCCCACAAGCATTGCAAGCTTTAAACCATTTCTAAAAGTTTTCCACCAAGACGGTTGATTGATAAAAATAAATGGAAGCAAGTGTGGGAAGTAAAGATTAATCTTTATTAATAACAAGGCTGTAAAGAAAAAATGACCCAAGTCAAGCAAAGATAAAGTCAACGAGGTAGCCACCCAGTCTCTGCACTCTTCTTGTCACGCTTGAGGCATGCCAGTCTCAGGGGTAAGGGTTTCCAGTAATATATTTGGCTTTTTTTGTGAGGCGGGGGGTTTGGGGCTGCTGCTGGAGTGCTGGTCCGAGGCACCACTGGAGTGCCTGGGCTCCGAGAAGGACAAAGGGGATGTGTGTGGTGGAAGCTCTCAGAGAGCTGGCTCAGTCCCGTGATATTGAGAGGCCCTTCCTCCATGCCATGGGTGTGTCAGCCCCAGTACCGATGACACTATACTGAGCCGGCTTGGCTGTGGTGGAGGAGGGAGAGTGTAGCTGCGTCGCCATCTCTCGGAGCATACGCCAATGGCCCCTGGTGGGACCAGTCCTCAGTGATTAGCTGCAATCCCTGGCTAGGTATGGCATCGGCTCTAATATCGGGGTGCTGGCTGGCATCCCGGATGCAGTCAATGGCACGTGCCATCCGATGTAGCCTGTGCCTGGACTGGAAGGTGTCCTGTGCTGCTGGAACTCCTGTAGCCATGTAGCCGTGGTAGGGGAGGGCCTGTGAAAGCCTTGGAAGGCAGTGACATCACCTGGGTGGTGGAGGAACAGACCTGGACTGGGGGGAGCAGGTTCATCTGATCTGGAGGTGTGTGAAGAAATCGGGATCCTGTCCTTCACCATGCTGGTACTGGGTTCGACATGTTCATGAGGTTCGTGGTTGACGTAGTGAGGAAGGGGCTTGCGGTTTGGAGGATGGGGCGTCGTGTTGTACCAGCTGAGAGAGGAGATCTACTCTGCTCCTGTGTGTCTGTTATCTCCGCGGACCAGTGTGGCTCTGCCCCTCCGCGTTGCCTCTCTGCCTTAATTGAGTGGACTGGGGGTGGATTGCAGGTTGCTGTGTGGAAAGTGCTGTTCCTTTCCCCACTGCGTCAGGGGTCTTCCATGCGCTTCCGCTAGGGTAGTACAGCTGTCGCGGGTCTCATTCGTGGCACGCTCCCACAATACTTGCCTGGACACAGGAGCTGACTCTTTGCCAGAAGAGGACTGCTCTCAGCAGGCTGCCTGAAAGAGGGTTTGTGAGAGGGCGCTGCTCCTCGGTGTTGGATCTCACCTCCAAGAAGCTGCCACTTGTGGCATCACGTAGGACTCCGCGTCTGTCAGCTTGTACCGCGAGCGCTGCAGATTTCTTGAGGTGCAGCTTCCGTACCCAAGTGTGCATGTGCTTCCACCAGCCGAGAGCACTCCGAAGTGTAGCCCTGCTCTCCACACTTCTCTCTCCAAGCAGCCTGCTTCCTCTTGGGTCTCGATAACCCTGTGTCCTTCCGCCAAAGATATTCATTCTTCCCTCAGTCACTCCAGCGCACCTCCTCGTCATGTTCCTCTTCTATGGTGTATTGCCTTCCCTCCCGTTCACGTGTCTGCCTCTTCTTCCCTTGGCAGGCCATATGGGGGGCCCCTTCAATTTTCAAAGAAGGGGGGGCTTTGAGTTGTAGGCTGCTCCCCTACACAGCACCAGCAACCAGCTAGCAACAACCAATAGCAGCAAAAGGCAGGACCAGCAGGAACCAGGAGCACCAGCAGGACCAGGGACACCGCAGGACCAGGAGCACCGGCAGGACCAGGAGGCAGCGGCCAGCAGAGTAAGCCACCAGCAGTGCCATGAGCCAGTGCCAGCAGAGTAAACACCAGCAGAAGCACCGCACCAGGGCAGTGCCAGCAGAGTAAGCACCACAGAAGCACCAGGAGCCAGTGCCAGCGAGTAAGCGACCAGCAGAAGCGACCAGCAACCAGGAGCAGTACCAGCCAGATAAGCACCAGCAGAAGCACCAGCACCAGGAGCAGCATCAGCAGAAGCCCACCACCTCGCAGAAAGCAGACAGCAGAAGCTCCAGCACCAGAAGAGCGAGTCGGGCAGCAGAAAGCCCCAGCAGAAGACAGAGGCAGGGCCAGGAGTGGAAGGGTGGCCTGTCCCTTTGCCAGGGCTGGCAGCAGATGGCTGAGTTCCTTTCTACCTCATGGTGTTGGTTGCCTGGCTGGCTGGCTGGCTGGCAAGCTGTGTCTGGAAGCAGGTCTTTCCTCGTAATGGTGACCTGCTTAGCGAGCTGCTTCCCTTTATATCCGTGGGGCTTGACGCAATTGCATCCTCCGCATGCGCCAGGGAACGCTAGGCATCCGCTAGGCTTCCGCTCTGCATCCGGGTATCCGCTCAGCATCTTGCTCTGCCTCCGCTCTTTCCGTTCCGCGTCTGCTTTGCTGTGCTCCCCCGGAAGCTTGCGATGTGCCAGTCCGCTCCCATCCGCTTCCATCTGCCTAGGCTTCCTGGAGCATCCGCTTTTCCATCCGCCCTACGTCCTCCCCCATCGTTCCTTTCCATGTTGTCCGCTCTGGTTATGCAAAGTCGGGCACTTTTGAAGAGCAGATAACAACGGATGGATACATGTGTGCTCGTTCCACTGTGTCCTTTTTACAAACGTTTTGCATCCGTCGGCCAGTGTGACAGGGCCTTAAGTCTTTTAAAAACCTAAATAAACAATGAAAGCCAGATAAACCCTCTATCTATATTGGTATTTACAAAGAACTACAAAATATGGCTAAGATGTTACCCAGGTTATTTTTTTCAACATGATCCCTCTGTTGCTTGGTAATTTTGTTTCTAACAATATTTTATGCTATTTTATTAATTTTATCTGGAATAAAAGTTAAGCTAATCACTCTGCAGCTTTCTAAATCACTTCTATATTTTAAAAAATTGTATTTCCTAATCTTGGGTCTGGATGAATAAATTCTGGTGCAATTTAAGATACTGTGGTAACCTATAAAACCTTATATGGCTCAAGGCCAGTCTGTTTTAAGACCACCAGAATGGGTTACTCTTGGTCGCTTCTCTTAAACAGTACCATCTAGTGGAATGCAGGAAACATATCTTCTGTGTTATAGCACCTGGCCTATGGATTTCTCTGGGATCTGGGCAGTCCCAACCATGCTAGCTTTCCAGAAAAACTGACTTTTACTTTGGCTCTCCTGTGTCAAATATTCTACTGTTACACAGTTGGCATAATATTGTGATATTATTTCTTGTTTTATATTGGGTATTATATTTTGAGCCACCCAGAGTGACCAGATTGAGATGAGGCACTATATAAATTCTTTAAACAAGGAAAGAAATCATATCTACTTTCCAGTTGTTTGATAGAGTTAAGGAACTTTTATATCCAGAAATTCACCTTTTTCCTTTTTCAATTTTCAAGAACACTGAACAATATCTCCATGGAAATTATTTCTTTTTTTATTTATCAGTAATATCTAGAACATCTATTGTCACTGTTTGCCTCAGTTTGCATGTTCCTAAAGACAGACATTTACCCCAAGTTATCTGTACAGCAAAGGCAGACACTAATAATTTCTCATTGTCTTCTATTAATAGTTTAAATGTGTTGTCTTTTGATCTGTGGTGCATTTTGTTCTAATTAGGAAAAAAATCCAGTCCCAAAATGAAAGTTTTCTGCAGTAGTTTCCCTTTCACCAATTAACTACTTTGATGATTCTTGGAATTGATAGAACATTTTCTGACTTGCAATATACTCATTTATAATGTTTTTGCCATTTAACTCCCTATTTTTTTTTTACTAATCTTTTCAATTTGATAATGAATGAGTTTGCAACCTTCATTAGATAAAATATCTTAAGTGTCTAAAACTATATTGTTTAGCACAAGGGAATCACTCATGATTTGGATAGAAGGGGAGATGTTTGGAAGAGAAACTATTTATGTATTATGGTAGAAACTAAACAGCATTGCTGTTTTCTCAGGGTAAACTTGATGACACAATAGATGAACTCACTGCTGAAGTTTCTTACTTAGATTTGCCCTCTGTAAAGGGAAGCATAAAATATACAGTATATCAATATACAGCATGTTTGTGAGCACTTGGATAATTATCCAATTAACAAACTCAACACGGGCTTGGCACAAGCAAATCAAGCCAGATTAACTGTGCTTCTTTCTTTAACAGTAGCTTAATAGATTAGGGAAATACCAGTACATCAGTGGCTTCTGAAAATTTCAGTAAAATCGTAAAACATGAGCTAAATAATATGTTCATTAAATGGACTCATACTTGATTGAATAAATGTGCCCAAAGTAAGGTCCATTAATAGCTTTATTTTAGCCTGACGAGAACTATCCAGTGTGATGCTATGGGCCTCTTTCCTAAGCCCTATGCTGTTTAACATTTTTATCAGTGACTTCAATGAAGGAATTGAGAAGACAGTTTCAAATTTGCAGATGACATAAAACTAGAAGGGATAGCTAATACTGCAGATCAAGGATCTTCAAACTTGGCAAGTTTAAGACTTGTGGACTTCAACTCCCAGAATTCCTGAGCTAACATGACTGGAGGAGGAATTCTGGGAGTTGAAGTCCACAAGTCTTAAAGCTGTCAAGTTTGAAGACTCCTGCTGCAGATGAACGAAAGGGGGACTGGAAAAAAAAAGATCCAGACAATCTTGAACAGTAGGCTGAAATTAATATAGTGGAACTGAATACAAATAAATGTAAAAGTTCTGCATCTGGGAAACAGAAAAGAAAGTCATAAACCTAGAATGGGAAGGCTTGGCAGCAGTACATGTAGACAGTATCTGAGTGTCCTTCTTGGATACAAGTTAATCATGAGCCAGCAATACAATGAAACTTTTAAAAGCACTCTTGGAAGTACATTAGAAGAATTGTTCCACCAATGTTGTTCTGACCAATCCCATTTGGAGTTAAGTGTCCAGCTTTGGCCACCCCTGTCCAAAAAGAACAATGAAAAATTGGAGCAAATTCAGAAGAGGTTACCAAGTTGATGATGGATATGGATAAAATCTATGGGGAAGCATTAAAGGATATTGCCATGTTTAGCCTCCAGAAAAAGATGACTGAGAGGAGATAGCAATCTTCAGATACCTGAAATGCTGTTACCCAGGGGAAAGATTAGAATTATTCTCAGTGGTCCCAAAAGTGCTTTTTCCAGAGGCAACTGGACTTCCTTGTTTTTTCTTTTGAAGATGTTTCACTTCTCATCCAAGAAGCTTCTTCAGCTCTGACAGGATAGTGGGGAATGGAAGGATTCACGTGACCACGGGGATGCTGCAATGGTCATAAGTGTGAAAAATGGTGATAAGTCACTTTTTTTCAGTGTTGTTGTAACTTTGAATGGTCACTAAATGAGCTGTTGTAAATTGAGGACTATCTGTTGATGTCTAATGTAGCAAGCAAAGGTCTTCAAATAGGACGGCTGGTTTTATTGTAGAGATGTGCTATTATCTGCACTGCTTGTGATTCTGTGAAAAATGAGCAGAGAGACAAGTTGCACTGAGGTCACTTAGCAATTATTATAGATCTCTGTAGTTGTAGAGGGCATAGGGGGATGGCCTTGAAGGTTAGCAGAATCTGTATTAATGTTTTATGTTTATTTATTTAATGAGGCTGCCCAACTCCATCATGACTCTGGGCAGCACACAATAATAAAATCATAAATACAAATACAAATAAAACCATAGGCATAAAGAAAAAGTCCTAATCAATCATTCTAAAAATAATAAGAGCACCTGCAAGACTTGCAGCTCAATTCTTAACCCAAGGCCTCAGGAAGCGTCAATTTTAAGATTTGTTTTGAACATATCGCACTTTGAGGCCGGACAAATCTTAGCGGGATGTTGTTCCCAAGGGCAAGTGCTGTGACAGAAAAGGCCTGTTTCCTAGTTCCATAAGATGACCTTATTTTAGAGTTCCCCAACCTTTCTGGTTGGCGGCCCAGAGGGAGGGGAGGGGGGAAAGGGGATGGTATTGTGGGAGGGGCAGGTGCATGGATTGTTGTGAAAGAGGGGAATCCATAATGATAATAAAACAACAAAAAATGGATAGATGGCTATAGGTAAACTCAGAGTCTCCCATTTAAGCATCGCTTAAATATGCCAGTCTATTCCTACCAGGAAATAAAATGGCATCTTGATACATCACAAGCAAAAAAGGAAGTCCAACAGTTGTGACTGGCTGGAGCAATTAAAAATACTGGAGGAAATTAGAATTGGAAATTAGAGGTTCTGCTGTCTACCTTGCCAAGCACTGTAGATCATGAGTACAATCAAGAATGCTATATAAGAGTCATGGTGGCGCAGTGGTTAGAATGCAGTATTGCAGGCTAATTTTGCTGACTGCTGACTGCCAGCAGTTCAACTGTTTGAGTCTTACCAGTTCAAGGTTGACTCAGCCTTCCATCCTTCTGGGGATCCTGATTGTTGGGGGCAATATGTTGGTTCTATAAACCGCTTAGAGAGGGCTGTAAAGCACTTTGAAGCAGTATATAAGTCTAAGTGCTATTGTGATTACTATATAGTATAATATATGTATGCATGCATTGCTTCACTGGCTGATTCATTCATTCATTTTTTTTGTCATTTATATTCTATTTATAAGTTACCAAGGCAACTAATAAATCCAACCCACTAGCTCCTACAAAACATAAAAACATGCATATTATTTTTAGCATTGAAGCATGCCCAGCACAATATGCAGAAAATAAACACCCAAATTATTCAAAACAATGAGTAAGAGGGATTGGAAATGTGCATTCTCCGTTGTAGCACCTGTCTTCTAGCACAGCAGCCACTCAGACATACATTCTACTCCCACCCTTTAAATGTTGTGGCAGGCTCTGCTCCCGGGACTGGGGTTTGGGATTGCCCTGGCAATTGCAATTGCCCACAGCAATTTTTTCCTGCATATTATTGATGTTGTTTTATCCAGATAACCATGTTTCTTTTAAAAATTAGATATCCTTGTAAATATTGGAGGCCACCCAGTCTTTTTGGAGTTGCTTGAACATCAGAGTCCAATAAATAAATAGATAACAGTGGCAAGGCAGTAGAGGGTGCTTGATATTCTACTACAGATAGATGGTCTTCAAGTTGTGATGGCAACCTCAAGACAGTCCTCAAGTTGTAATGGGACCAGAATTTCTGTTGCTAAGCAATGCAGTCATAAAGTGCAATGTCAGGTGACCACATTGCTTAATGACAGCAATCTCTGCAGTTCCCATTGCTGTTATTAAATGATGATCATGATTCATTGAGTGAGCATCTCTCTACAACTTCCTGCCAGCTTACAACAAGCAAAATCAGTGGGGAAGCCGGCAGGAAGTTGCAAGTCCCAGATAGCTTGTAAGTAGGCATGCAGGCAGGTAAATAGTTGCTGCTGAGTGAGAGAGGATACGTATGGGTGCACAAGTGGTGGGGAAATACAGTTGTTTGGGTGTCCGCTGCCAGATAGTGTGTGAGTGGTGTGGGAGGTATTGCATGAGCACAGTGAGGCTTCGGATAGCTGCTGCAAGGTGGGAGAGGATATAGGAGTGTAATGGAATGTGTGAATGTCCCTGGGGGGTGAGGAGAAGACATGCTGCCTAGGAAACAATCAGACAAGAGGGAGAGGAGTTCCTAATGGATTAACGGTCCTAGGAAGAAACTGAGGAAGGATTTGCCCTAATTGATCAGTCTACAATAAGGCAGGGGAGGTTCAAGATTGATGTGAGCCGTCCTGGGTAAACCAGAGAGGAAACACAACTAGATGAGATAATTCTGATTTAATGAAAGGCTAAATGAACAGAATTTGAAAGTCTGAAGGTACAAACTTGAATAACATGCAACCTTCTCCACTGACTTTTCCATTGATTATACTTGTTGTGAACCAGTAGGGATAATTGCAAATCATGATCATGTAATTGCAGGACACTGCAGCCATCATATGAGCCAGTTACAAAATGCCTAGATTGCAGTCATGTGACTTGAATTGTTAGGATGGCTGGACCTTCAAGGGCTGACCCTAACTTCTTGTTTAGCACCAGTCACTGAATAAGTTATTATTAACCAAAGACTGCCTTCAAAATATCAGCTGTTAAAAGAGCCTACAGAAGAGCCATGGTGGCGCAGTGGTGAGAATACAGTACTGCGGGCTACTTATGCTGACTGCTGGCTGCCAGCAGTTCGGCAATTCAAGTGTCTCAGTATTGCAGGCTAATTCTGCTGCCAGCAGTTCAGCAGTTTACCGGCTCAAGATTGACTCGGCCTTGCATCCTTCCGAGGTCGGTAAAATGAAGACCCAGATTATTGGGGACAATATGCTGATTCTGTAAACTCCTTATAGAGGGTTGTAACACTGTGAAGCGGTATATAAGTCTAGGTCCTAGTGCTAGTGCTATAGGAAACTGCTGACAAAGTCTGCTGCAAGCTTGTACATCCCACCTCAGAAAACTCCAAAGTGATTCTAATGTTCACACTTAATTATAAAATGAATCGATAAAATCCTGATTTCTAATATCAAAGGTGGCATCCATACAATGTAGGGTTGTTTTTTTGGGAGGGACATTCATGTAAGAAATCATAGAAGTATTATTTTTAAAAAAGAAAGGGTTAGAATATGAACCTTAAAAGTATTCCTGGATGATTCTTGCTGCTATTCAAAGAGACTGATGAAGAGATAACGGTGTTATTGTATGAGTAATCAAGACATTTCCTCCTTGGATAACTGACTTACCTCTGCATCTGCAGTACACTATTTAAATTCTGTTAATTGCCACAAAGGAGGTTTTCACTATTTTGCTTTTCATTCCCTGAATGATTTGATGAGGTCAGAACTTCCTCCCCCCCTCCCCATTTTACTGTGAAAAAGTTGAAAATACTTAGAGGCAATGGCCCATATTAAAAGTTACTTAAGCATGCTAATTGATATTACATTGCATTGTTATTTTCATAACTTGTGGGAGACTGAGTTCAAGTCCTACCTTAGCTATGAAAGCCACTTGGGTCATTTTGGGGCAGTCACTCTCTTTCAGTCCAACCTATTTCACAGAGTTGTTGTGGGGAAAATAGGAGGAGGAAGGTTCACTGCCTTGAGTTATTTCTAAAGAACAATAAGATAGATTACAAATAAATATCTCAAAATATTTGTGTTTGGCCTCTGATTTTGATTTAACCTTCATTCTTCTCAGGATCCTATGCAAAACTTTGCTTGCTTTCATGCAGTTAATCAGTAATTTGCACATTCCCTTGAATCCACCTTATTAGGCACAGATATTTTTTTTCAGTTTTGTAGTCTACATAGTCTTATTCCAAATTGATTGACACAGAACTGATGACATTTTCTGTTGGGAAATTCCCATCCAGGCAAGGAGGAGAATTCAAGCAGGGAGTTAGCTTTGAGGCGTTCTGCAGCTGCAAGAGACCTAGGATTGACCCCCTAGGTTCCATGGTATCTGATCTGTTTGTTCACAAGGAAGGCAAGGAGTCTGGAGAGATTCATGTACTATAGGTAGAACACAAGAAAGTTGTCAGCTTGACCTTTCACATGTGGTTGCTTTCACCTGACACTTTCATTTCTTTGTTTCATGCTGCTTTGAAGTTTAGTAATTGGTTTATGTTTCTTGAAGTGGGAGATAGCAATAAAAATAATTATCTTCACAAAAGTCTGTTTGCCTATCTCTTGCACTATACTGTTTTCCAGGCTATTTTTTTCCTTATAATTCCAAGTTCTTTCAGAGGATGATTCTGAATTTCCCTTGCTCCGTCCCATCTTGTCTTGTATGTATCTGATTTGTGTGATATGATTTAAGTGTTTGGCTTAGAAAAAGAACATACTGTGAAAAACTAGATTTCTCCCTCGTTAACTTTTAAATATTTTTTTTTGATGGATGATACTATACTGATAACACCCAGACATAATGCTAACCCACTCTTTGATTTTATAATTCAAGCCTTAGGCTATTAATTGACTTATTTCTTCTTTCATTTCTCAAACACAACTGCATTTCTTTACCTGGTTTTGGAATTAATTAAAAAAGGATCATAGCAATGGAAGGAATTTGAATTTAAAGCATCCTCAACAAATATTTAAGCTTTGCTTCAAAAAAGTCCAATAAAGTGGACCTAATCTTTTCCCTATTTATATTTTTCTATTTTGTGCAAATCTAGCAAATCGTGTCTGAACAGCTATAGTTTAAATAAAAAGACTTCCTAGTCTTTGTCTGTGGACACATGTGCTTTCTGTAAAGATTAGAAAGGAATTTTGTAGTAACTGAATGCGATAAAGGAAAAGGAAGATTCAAGGTTAAAAACTGGTCGTAATGCCAAACTAATTTTCAGCGTTCTTTCTGAATTGGTCTGTTGTGTATCACTACCTTTAACAAACTGATCATGTAATTTGTTAAATGAAACAAGCAGCCACATCTGAGGGTAATGTTTTCATGATGTGATATTTTCATTTTATTGATGAACACTCCCTAATTTAATTAACTTAGATCATGCTAATCCTCAATTTTTACAAGATTCCTTCTTTCTGTCGACATTGGGTAAAATCTTAAAATGTACATGATAGTATAATTTCTGTTAAATGGCAAATTTATGATGAATAGCAACATTTTGAAATCATCCCTTGTTCCCCGAGTATGAGGTGGAATAATAGGTTCGCAGATGAAAGATATAACCGATGTGAATCTCAGTGAATCTTTGATGGCAATGTGTTTTTTTGATAAAACTATATGAAAGAAAGCCAGAAAAGATCTTTAAATCCTTTAAAATATTTAGATATTTATTTGTAGCTTAATAAAGTACTGATGCCCCATTCCCACCCTGCCCATAGCATATTTTCATCGCAGGAGCTTAATGGGTCTTGTAAATGCCAGTTAATGTGAGCACTTTCCAGAACATGCTGAAATCTCAAATGGCTGTAAAACAATATCATTGAGCTGAAGAAGGCGGCCTCATTTTCATCTGGTAACTGCCAGTCAGGTTGGTGGAGTTATCATTGTTCTGTGGCTATGTAACAACTCCAGTTTAAATTTCTTAAATAAATAAACTCACCCTATGGTACCAAATCCATTCCACAACTGCCTACTTTGTCTGGCAGCAGCTCTCCAAAGCTGTTTTTGAACTGATATTTATTTATTTTTTGCTCCCAGGAATTAAACAACTGACAATCTAAGATTTGCACCGAACATCTAAACTTAGGTTAATAAAACACAGATGTTGTACATTAATGTTAATAAAACACAATTACTATGCACAAGCAATAATATACTATAGTATGATGTAATGGCCCAATTAACGCAATATGATAAATCAATATTTGAGTTGCCGTGCCAAATAACAAAACTAGCCAACTCCTTTTCAGACTGGTCAGGTTTGTGGTATGAATCCAGCCTGCATGAAAAACAGGTGATCTCTCATTGAGTTGGGGTTTTTCCTGTAATCTTGCATGAGAGGCAAAAGGTGGCCCCTGGGCCATATGCTGCTTTCAATCATTTGGATATGACTCTCATAGTCCTTTGGAAAAATTATATATTTTTTCAATATGACAGTAATTATTTTAAGCCTTATTTGATCATAAGGCTTAAATTAAATCAAATGCAGTTTTTGTCCTACCATCACCTCATTTTTATTTTTGGAAAGGCAACCCCTGGCACAGTGCTATCCTTTGGCCCCAGTGATTTTTAGAGACAGAGTAGGTGTATGGCGGTTGCATAGGCAGAATAATTAATGGTTTGCAGATGCATGAGACTACAACTGAAGTGAAAATACAAATATTTGGCTAGAACTGAGATTTTAGGACTCTTGCTCATAGAAGCAAGAACTGGGCTGCACACCTAAATAAGTGACAACCAGTTTTCTTTTCTGCCAAAGTTTTGTTCACGTTCTCACTTCTGGTTCTTAATGGTATGCTGGCTTTGGCACCTTCTCTGGGACTAGCCTGGTAATAATTTGTGAAGCCCAAATTTGAATTTGTTCTGGTAAATGTAAGGTGACTTTCTTCTTTTATTTCTGTCCTTACTTTTCATCCTCAATCTTCTCTATTTTGCTTTCAAAAAGAAATTCAATTTTAAATTAATGTAGATGAACTTCTGGCCAAGATTGTTGTGGTCTGATGTCAGAACTCTTTATTGTTTTATTGCCTGGGATGGGACTTAAATTCTGTGGTAGTCTGGTGGTTACAAGGCTCAGTGAAAACCTGTAATTATTCAAAAGGATAATAATTATATGTTTATACTATTCCACAGTAGCTTTCCTAAGAATCAGTGGAAATAAAGACTAACAAGCAACTGTCCTTGTTGTTTTTTAAATTGGGTTTATCTACAAAGCTGTTTAGGTTATTTAAAGGGAAACTGCAGAAATGAATTATTCCATGAAAAATTAAAGTAGAAGCTGCCTCTGTATGTGTGTGAGAGTGCGTTGTTGTTGTTGAGGGCTTCTCTTCCTCTGCACTCACCTTGACTATGCAGAGGGATGCTAGCTAGAGAATGAAGAGGGAAATTACTTTTGCCACTGAACTGTTGTGATGGTACCTGCTCTCTCTCCCCTGAAAGCCAGCCTTTTGCATGTATAAGTTCCTCCATCACGTGCCAGTTCTGTTTCCTTGGAGACAACAGTGGAGGAGTGTCTTTGGATGCCTCTTCGGCAAAGGGAAAGCAGAGGCTTTTGCATTGAGCATAGAAGGTTTGCTGTATTTACTTGCTTCTGTCTTTTGTTATGCCGCTTTAAGGCAGGAAGGTTTTTGCATGCACTTTTAGAGACTCTTCCTCAAGAGCCAAGCAAATAATCTTTGAATGCTATTGATAAATTCTTACCTTTTCCAGTAATTCTTAGTAGCTCATGGGTATAGAGATGGATGTGAAGGATGAAGCTGTAGTAAAAGTTGCCGGGGCTTCCTTCCCCTCTAGCTATACATAGATTACAACAATGGCTGGAGATATGGGGATTCACTCAAGGGTAGTTTATGGAACAGCTGCACAAAGCAGTAACTTCCTACATATCTAAGTTACTCTAATTTTGGAGCCAGGTTTGAAGTGCTTCAGGAATGAAATCTTTGTGAAGTAGCAGTTCATCGTCTCTTAAGCAGACTTAGAGCAGGTGGGAAAGCAATCAGCAAAATGCAAGGTCAATTGTTTATGTTTCCTGTCAGCAAAAGGGAAAACTAATTCTTGGAAGACAGAAATGAATGAAGATTGATATTAATATTTGACATGGGTTAAGGAAAAATAACTCAAAATATTAAATACAAATGGCAATGTAGTGATCTCTGGTTTTCCCCCTGTATCTATTGGACATCAATAGTTTTCTTTCCACTCTCTCCTACCCACACCTTTTTTTAAAAAAAAAAACTTTGGGGGCATTTTGTAAAGTTGATGAAAATTTTAGCTCACACTTAGTCCTTGTCTTTGGGGTAAACTAACTTAATTGGATTACCTTGTCTGTTTGCTATAACTATAATCTTATCTGATTATTTTTATTACTAATATATAAACAGTAATCTAAAAATGCATTCAGGTGATTTATATTTATATCTTACTTGAATACACAGATAGATAGATAGATAGATAGATAGATAGATAGATAGATAGATATTATCTTGTTGAATTCTTGGAAATCTGGATGCTCTTTTCTTCAGTGGAATTGAGTTTGATGTATTTGGTTGGGTTACTGACATGTGTGGTTGTTAAAACCTTTTAGCTCTGCCATCCAATGATAGATAGGAGTAGGACTGTCATCAAGCTAATCTAAGTGCAGAAAGCTGTTATCTGTCTATTTCAGTGAATAAAAAAACTGCTCTGTTCATAGGCCACTCTGATAAGCTCATATTAGAGTAATGTCAGATTTTTTTTGTTTAATGGGTAACTTTCTCAGCCATACATCTTTCCTTTTTTATATTGCTTAGTTCCCTTTTCTGGACAATTCACCAACTGTGATAACAAAAGTTTTGATGTGAAGGATTCCAGAAGATAGACACTAAGCTATTGTCACATGCTGTAAGTACGTTAAAAGGTTAGGATTTTAATCATGCTGTGAAACCCACCTTCTTGACTTTTTTTGTAACATCTTTCCCAACTATCTCTAAATAAGGCTTTGAGTAACAATTGTTATGAAATGGACATCTCTGTTCACTTTTAGATGTCCCTCCATATGTCTAATTCTCAGTAATACCTCAGGATTCTATTGTACTTCCCTTATATTCTATATGTCTAAAATACAATTTTTGCTTTGACAATCCCTGCGCTTTCTGCAGCTGGTAAAAAATACTGCATGGCGCAGAATAATTCATATCTTGACCAATGTCAAAAGCAAATTTAATAACCTATAATGAGACGAAGTTTGAGTTTGGTGGAATGATTAAAGGAACTGGGGTAGAAACCAGAACACTGTGAGTTTTGTGCCTGCCTTAGGCACAAAGCCAGCTGGGTGACCTTGGGCCAGTCATTTTCTCTTTCTCAGTCTTAGGAAGAAAGTGATTTCAAACTATTCTTAACAATCTTGCCAAGAAAACTGCATGGACTTGTCATGACTAATTGATAGTACATAACTAATTGACAGTAGGGTTTAACTTGACTTGAAGGCACAAAAATATTAAGACCACAGCACTTGCAAACACAAAGCCTTGTTATTCTCTCTTCACTTTCTGGAGGCATAAAGGGAAGCCAGGGCCTGCTCTGGCTTGGCTTTAGATAAGATAGCCCATTTATAAGTCTCAGTTTCATGAAGAATATAAATGGTGTAAAATGAAAAGTGCTTGCTTTCAGTTTTAGAGGTTATTTTAATTAAATTCTGAGATAAGTGAAAGTGCTCTATCCAAAAGCTGAATTAACAAAAATTGAAATTTGGAAGTAGGAGTGGATTTCTTTTTCAGCAACTTTGGCTCTATAAAGAAAGGGTGTCAAACTCAATTTCATTGAGGCTTGCATCAGGGTTGTGCTTGACCTTATGGAGCCAACGTAGGCATGGTCAGCTCGACATCACTCGTGTCGGGGGTGCCTGTGGTGGTCCGAGTGCTCTGCCAGTGAAATCGGGCTTCCGAGCTTCATTTTCAGCTGTGACAGCCTTCTGTAACCTTCTGCCAGTGAAAACGGAGCTCAGGAGAGCTGTGGGCGGCCTTTATGAGCTCCATTTTCGGCTGAGATGGCTTCCTACAACCTTTTGCCAGTGAAAACGGAGCTTGGGAGGGCCACATAGGGCCCTCTGGAACTGTTTTTGTTTTCAGAGGTGCCATGGGCTGGTCCTTCACTGTTTCCAGGGTGGCCCCATGGCCCAAATCAAAGCACCCCGTGGGCTGGATTCAGCCCCTGGGTCTTGATAGCCCTGCGATATAGCTTTCCTCAAGTTGAATTCAACTCCTAGTGATCTCGCGTTATGTTTTAAGGTTGTGATTTTTACACAGAGAATGATTGTGTAAAAACAATGTCCCTATATTCCAACCTAAATCTTTCGATGCCAGATATAGTACAAAGTGACTTTTCTTCTGCTGGTTCTAGAAAGCTCTTAGGACTCTCTGCAGACTTGCATGATAGAGTCCATTTCAGCTCACACATAATCAGCAAACTTTCAGTGTTTGGGTCATCTTTTCACTTTCATTCCAACATTATTGATGAAAATAACTTGAGCTAAAGGAGAAATTCAATTTCTCTTGCTGTCAAACAGCTAAAAGAGAACATAATCTTAAACATCTCTTTCTGTGTGTATTAACTCTTTCTTCCTGTATTAACACTTTTCTTTTCAAGCTGCTTTAATAAGAAATTGAATATCTTTGACTCTTGCATTATCTTTTAAACAAAACTATTTCAAAACTTTTCCTGCAAGTCTACACATGTAAATGTATTTTTAGGATGGAATCTTCCTGAGGTGGCAAACCTAATATAAAAAAATAGGACATAAAGCACTAGAACAACCAGCAGGGTCAACAATCATGAATAACAGCATCCAAAATGTAATTCAAGAAGAAGCCTATAAAATCATCACTCATTTTTTTTCTGAAGCCTACAAAAATGGGCCTGATTAACTGCTAGCAGAATTTCATAGATGCAGAACTTTCCAACTCAGTGACCTAAAATGATCTTAGTGACAGACAATTTGAATGGGGCCTCTGCTGAACATCTCAGAATGCATGAGGCTGGGTGAAGATGATGGCATTTGGGAGTTCTGCTTTACACCCATATTGAGCCACTTTAGTGTAGAGGTCCACCTGTTAAAATCCAGGAGACTGAGTTCTTGCTGTAGACACAATACTATCTGGTTGACCTTGGGCCAGCCATTCTCAACTCTAGGAAGTAGGCTCTGTGTGTGTGTGTGTGTGTATTCCTACAGAAATAGTATTCTATAGATAAAAATGTATGAGTTTGTATATGCAAAAGCAACCACGAGTTTATGAATCATTCGCTTTATGATAACGTACATGTTTCCAGACTGCTTTGTTGTTTTTTTGAGCAATTTTAGAGCAATATCAAGGCTGGCATTATTTATGAGTTAGAATTAAAATCTTGTAGGATGGCAATTCTGCTTTATCTGCTTGGGGTTTCTGAATGGGGTTTTTATTGCTATTAAGTGGAGACTCACCACAGGTGGGTTAACAGGAGACTTCCAGAAGATTGCTTGTGTTGCTGACCTTTTCTCTTCGAACGATAAATTCATTTACCCCTCTCAATAGTGCTGAATAGTGCTATAACTAGATGCTGATTGTGCAAATACCATTGTTTTTAGTTTTTTGTTAGAAAGCAGTGATTGGCCACACTTTTACAACAGAATGCATAAAATGAATCAATTAATTAATCAACTGAATTAACTAAGAAAGCAAAAGCTTAGTGAGGCAGTAAGAAGCTAATTGTCTAGTATGCATTGGCAATGAAATCCCTTTCTTTTTGCCAGATGTTCATTTTTAAATGTACTTCCCTGCTTATCAAGAGTTAGCAGGGATCAAAAGTCTGAAAGCCATGGAGATGTGCGGATCAGGAATGGCTTGGTGATAATTCACTGTACAATATTATAAATTAGATGCCTAAGATAACAAGAGCAATACAAATTAGCATTTGAAGGAAACAAAGAAAGCAGTATTGGTTATTTCTCACTATTGTTCTTTCATGCCTACAGGAAACCAAACTTTCTACATGAAAAGCCCTGAATTCTGCAGTAGAATAACACATAAAGCAGCTAGAAGACACATAATCTAAGGGATAGATTATATTTTAGGCAAAAAAAAAAAAATAGAAGCATGCAGGCTATACTGCAAGGGGAAGGCAAAGACTACCAAGTTGAATAGATCCCGCCATTCATTGAAACAGAAGAATTATTTGAAACAAGAATTAAAAGTATAACTTGCATGCTTCAATGTATGGCAGGATCTATTCAACTTGGTAGCCTTTGCCTTCCCTTATTTTAGGCTGAACTATCTATCAGGAATATTTTAATTTCTGTGCTGAGCAGAAGGTTGAACTCAGTTGCCTTAATGGCCTTTCCAAGTCTATCTAATCAGCAGGAAATATTTATGTGGAAGTCCTGAGAACTCAGGACAGCTGATGGTTTTGCAACAAACATCTGTTTTTTTTTTAAATTCATTTTGGAATTTTTAATTCTAGCAGAAAACAAAGTACATTTCCACAAGGCAGAAAATATTTCCTCAATAATTTCTAATGCTCACATTTACAATGAAATTGTTCTTGTTTCTTAATCAATATCCATTATAGTGAAGGTAGATGGCATACAGTTTATAAGTGGTTGTTGAACTGATTGTAGCTTGATAGATGTTTTTAGATTGGTGAGGAGGCAATAATATTGTATTTTACATCTTAGGCTTCTGGAGCCATGCTTGTCTTAGAGGCAACTGAGGCTTTAAATCTGACCTCTAATTTTGGGTGCCCTTTGCCTTACTGCATACAATTTGACGAGCCTTTAATAGAATAGATTTGAGAAATAATTACTTTTTAAAAGAGCAGCCTAATGCTTGAACTTCACTTCTTCATGCATTCCTTGCATTCTTGATTGAAATGTGAAGGGAAGAGAGATTAATCGTTGACCTACTGCAAAGAAAACACATTCTTTGGTTCTATAATTGGAAGACTCCTCCAAACCCCACATAACTGACTTCAGAAACGTTCCCAGTACTTTATTGAAAAGGAGAGTGGTGTATCTGTCAATTAGTCTTGTGAATAATATTAGAAAGACTAAAGGGCTCATTTTTTTCTGCAGAACTTGGTATGTCAAAAAATATAGAAGCGAGCATTGGAAAATCGTGAGTTTACTTGTAAAGAGACCTGGTAGTGTTAGTGTTGTTGTTGGGTTGTTGTTATTTTTTTGGTCATGAACATTTTTGCAGTTGCATAACGATTCTGAGCCCACACCAGGGTAAATTCCTTCCATACTTTCATGGCGTTGATTTCTGAGAGCAGAAGTTCCTTATGATAACCTGTTAGGGCCTGGAAAATTCCATAAGGAAACAGAGCCTTTTCTGGTAGGTTTTCTAGTTTGCCTGCATCTAAGGTGCAAAGATGAGATGTTTTGTATATTTTAAATTATTTACATTTCACCTTCTGCCAAGAGTTCTATGTCACTTACAGGGAGTTCTATAATGCCTGTGACATTAACTCCTTTCTTTGTCTGGAAATGATCATGATGAAACTGATGAAAAAGCATGGCAACAGCCAGGCAGGGTTCCTATCTCAGGAGTTCTTGCTTTTGCAGCAGGTAAAGAAGCTGTGTAGGAGATAAGGGAAATAGCATTTCAGTCGCCACTAGTAAGCATTTTCCCCTTTGTTCTGTCTTCCTGGAGCCTAACATCCAACATTTTCTATTTCAGCCCTTCTCGGCCTCTCGTTAACATGAATGACGCTTTGGTTACTCATGTGTCCTCGGGAGCCCCCACGCCAACAAAAAGGTAGGAGTACTTGGGGATGGGTGGGTGCTATAGTTCTTCTTAGGAGCCTCAGTGGCACAGTGGTTAAAGTGCAGTACTGCAAGCTACTTCTGCTGCAGCCAGCTGCCTACAGTTTGGCAATTCGAATCCCACCAGGCTCAAGGTTGACTTAGCCTTCCATCCTTCTGAGGTGGGTAAAATGAGGAGCCAAATTGTTGGGGGCAATGTGCTGACTCTGTAAATCGCTTAGAGAGGGCTGTAAAGTATTGTAAAGTGGTATATAAGTCTAAGTGCTATTGCTGTTCTCTTTGAGGTATTTGCATTTTGAGGAATTGCTGCACTGAACTCAGGTATTTGTTTCTAGAAAACAAAAATGTATTTGAGGTTTTTGGTATATTCTAAAGCCAGTTTTGAAACACTAAGACTCTTTCTTTGGATTTACTATTGCATGTGGAAATGCTGACTGTGAAATAAATCTTTGTTTTGATACTTTGATGGGTTTCCCCCTCCCCCAAATGTGTATAAGTAAGATTTTTTTTAACATGAATCAATTAGGATTTGATGGAAGAAAAAGTGGAGCTTCCTGCAAACAGAAAGTTCTCTTTACTGCTCCCTGACTCTATTTGCAAGGCTTTTATTAATATTATCGCATTGCCTTTAGAGTTCTCAAACTGAACCTAAAACATGTTCAGTTTACAAAAAGAACCGAAGACACAACAAACCTTGAGTCTGTTCAGCAAGAGTGTGTGTATGTGGGGGGGGACGGACTTTTTCTCATCTATGCTGAAAAGATGTTACCTACTTGCCAGCTATGCATGCTCTCATCATTGGAAAATCATTTTTTTATCTGTTGGATTTAAGAAAACCATTGTAAGTGAATGTTCACCTGCTGCTGACTGAAAGGGCTTCCAACTGAAGAGGAGAAAAACATTTTTGACAATTTCTGTCTCTGACACAATCTATTGTGTAATGCATCTATTGTGTATTAGAGACCTTTCCTTCTTGTGTATGAGGAAAGTTCAGTTGTACTTTCTTTTTAAATTCCATTTATTATATACTGTTAAAATTTATTGGAGCAACTTTTTATTTATATTTAATAATTAAATATTATTGTTTAGTACCATTTAATAATTTAATATTATTTACTTATTTAATAATTATTTAATAATTGCACTGACAAATTCCATGCGTGTCCAATCACACTTGGCCAATAAATAATTCTATTCTATTCTACTATGAAGAGTTTCTTGTTTTCTTGTTTGTGTAAATAATATATTTCCTTTTTATTTTCTCTTATATAAATTTAATTTTTAAAGTTTAACCTGGATAGGGTAAATATCACTTGTTTCTTAATTTGCCCGGGTAGAGTGGCTACTGTAATTAGACATAAAGGATTATAGCAATTCCTATATATTAGAGTTAGATAGCATGAACTGCATTAATTTCTGCCACTTCCTAGGAGTTGAAGGGATAAACACTGCCATTTTCAATTCTGTCCTGCTTAAAGAGTGCCTGCTAAGAAGCTCCACCAACCAGGATAAGAAAGCCTCACAGTGGGTGTTTCCTGAAGCAACCCCCCACCTCTGAAAATACTCCTTGAAGCACAGATGGCCCCTATTCTCATGACTTTCTAGATGCACATGAAAGACACATTAATCTCCCAAGGATTCTCCCTTCAGAAGGCCTTGAGAGATTAGTATTAGCGCCATCAGTATTTACAACTTTATAATTTCTGAGCTTAATATTTTTAGTTAATTCTTAGTTCATTCTGATATACAGAATGCCCTGTTCCTAATAGAGTCCAACTAGTTTCAGGTAGTTAGATTTTATTGATTGATTGATTGATAGATTGATTTGATTTTTGGATAAAATAAGCGGGCAGAATTTCAGGAGGAAAGTAAAGGGGCTGAGAGAAATGATGTACAGCTTCATCTCAAGGAAGTCAGAATAGGATGTTGGTGAATTTTCTGGTCACTTCAGTCATTTGATTCTGTGGCCTATAGGCAAGAACACACAAACAACACAGTGATAAAAATTATCAAAATATCCAGCAAACATAATTCTCTAATCATAAAACAATAGTGCCATATATAATCAAAATCAAAAAGTCATCATACTCTGGTGTCTTTGACCGCCCTCAATTTAGTCTCCAAAAGGCATGTCTTTTAAAGCTTCCAGAATGTGAGAGAGTGAGAACATGGTTCTTCTATCTGCTGGAAGGGCATTCAGTAGGAGGAGCCCTTCCATTAAGAATGCTCATCTCTAAGTTCCCTCTCCATTCATCACCCAAAGAGTGAAACTATCAGCAACTCCACAGGCATGCCATGGGCAAGTAGATCTTGTTTGGCATAAGCTATTTCAAAGGTAACCAGGACCCAGTCAGAGATCATCGGCTTTTTTTTTTAATTGCAGCCAGAAATCATATGCACAATGTTCCCAGGTGAACTTCTGAAGACTGCACCTGGGTTTGTTTGGCACACACAGTACGGAACATTTCAGAATTGTATCTTAGCATTAATTATGATACTCTGTGCTTGGGTGCTCTTATACGTCGATAGTCCATTGTGGAAAAAACTGCATTTACTGAAGATACATGATTTGATCGAAGCACCAAAATACATACAGAAGACTGGAGCAATTAATCAACCTGGACTGATCTTAAAAAGGTTAAGCAGGGTTGGCCCAGATTTATTTATTTATTTATTATGCTACCCATCTCTCCTACAAGGTGACTCTGGGCAGCTTACATGTTATAAAACAGTAAAATATAATTAAAATATAAAACCATTAAAATTACACAGATTAAAATATTATTAAAAGCTATACTAAAAACCGAAACTAAGAGAGCTGCTAAGAGACCAACCAGATTGGTGTTTGAACAAAATAATATCAAGAAGTCCTAGGTTTTCTACCAGACTAGGAAGTTGAAAAAAATCAGGAATAAATGCAATGACAAAGTATTTCTGAACTGTTGCCAAGAAGACTATTTACACTTTTTGCCCTGTCATCTCCTCAAACCACCTCTGAATTCTATGCCAAAACTCTTGGGCATAGAACTTTTTCTACATAATATAAACCGGAATTTTTCTTACTCGGAATCATAACAGAAAAATACCAAAAAGAGGTGATCTTTTTAATAATACACGTGATCACTGCAGCAAGATAAACTTTTGCTCAAAATTGGAAAGATAAAGAAATCCCCGATGAAGATGAAGTGTTAAAAAAGATTTGGACTTGCGCTGAGATGGATTAATTAACTTTGGAAAAAGAGAAAGACGAAACAGAATACTACAAAGTTTGGGATGAATTCTATCAATGGTGGGGAAAAAAGGAAGGATCTAGAATCAAATGATAGGAGGATTGGCAGAATGGATGAATAGAAATAGAAAATGTTGTATAAATATACATAAAACATGTACCTTATGCCATAATATGTATGACAAACAGGATTGTCAGGATGATCATACCACGTCTAACGTTTTTAACAATTTATTCAATAAAAATTTTGTTTTAAAAAAAGACTATTTGCCAGGGTCAAATCTGACTTGGAAGAACTATTACTTTACCAAAAAGTAGCTATGGTGTTAGCATATCTAGCACTACTGGAGAGTTGGGCTTGCTTACCTTAGGCTGAAAGCTAAGGATGAGTTTTGTTTCAGACATTTAGCTAGAAAGAATTTGATAAGTGTTTTCATGAGGAATCATGTGGTTAGTATGGATTTAGAATGTAAATTTCCATGGTAAAGAAATAAATCAGTGTCTTTTTTTTTTACATACAATTCTAAACCGGAGGGTTTTTTCATTTTTTTTTAAAGTAAGCCACAGTGAACTATCTTGTACTTAGTGCTATACCATAATGTAATGTGGCCATACTAAGCAAAATACAAACCAATTATATTACTGTGTAGTACCTATACAAAGCCAATGGCAGGAAAGTGTTAAGGCTTGAGAGTTAATTTGAGTTAATTTGAGTTAATTTGTTAGAGACTTGTAACCATAAAAATAAAAATTTGAGGTTTAAAAAATCCTGCATAAGTAGAAAAGTCAGCTGCAAATATTCCTGCATACAAGTATGTATTTTTCTCTTACTTTTCCCTCTAATAGCTTTCAGATCTCTCTACTGTGTTAAAGTTGAAATACAGTTGATAATCTGAAGCTTTAGCAGTCAGGGGTGGGATTCAACTGGCGTTACTACCGGTTCGGTGATTACATTTTGCGTGCGGATGCGTGCTTTGCACACATGCATACCTGACATGCACTGCACATGTATGTAAACTAACCTTAGGCTGTGCTGCCCGGACAGTTGAAAAGTGCTGCGCGCAGGTGCACAGCATTCGAAAAACCTCTTTTTCCCTGCTTTTTCAACCTCAGCTGTGCCGTGCAAAGCAGCTGAGGTTGAAAAAGCAGGAAATAAAGGACAGGTAAGAACCCAGGTGAGAGGGTGGGCCAAACAGCAGCAGACACATAACTTGTTCTGAGTCTGCTGCTCTTCAGAGCTACCGGTTCTATAGAGCCAAGCAGAACCGGTAGCATCCCACCCCTATTAGCAGTGCTTCCAATAGCTGAATCAATCAAAGCCTCCCATGATTTCTAATATGAATCTTCTTGAATTTGTCATATTTTCTCTCTTAGCCTAATATGCCTGGACTTGATTGTGAATCAAGAATGCAGCTAAATCCTGTGTGATATGAAGATATTGTGAGTTTAACTGACTTATGAAAATGTTTGTCATTTAGAATGACAAATGTTTCTTAATGATTGAGAATTTCTTTCCAGCCCTTTTACTAGTAAGAAGAAAAGAAAAGCAATCTTTCTTTTTTTTAAAAAAATTCAGTGGCAAAAAAAAAAAATCTACTGATAATTCTAGCTGGAATAGAGGATTTGAGGGACTTTCAGTTTTGGTAGGAATTAATGTAGTTTCAGTGATTTTGTTGATTAACACTTGCAATATGACCTGCAGTGTAAATAAAGCAGAAATTATAGTCTTGAGCAAGCTGTTCTCCAAAGGAACCAAAACTTTATATTGCTGCCTCTGGATTTGTTACTGCATAAGGAAGTAGGGACCATTTGATAGCAATCGTATGATTTGTGAAAAAAAGAAGAAACAGAACAATGCACAACAAGTCCACCTTTCATATGATATACTGCACAAGGAATTCATTCTGCAGTGTGCTGTATCAACACAGATCTATATTTCATACTGAGAAAGACGATGGAGTTACAGAGATTTAAAATACGTAATGCACCATTTGATTTAAATATGCAAAAAAAATAGCACATTTGTTCTGCAGAAAACTTTTTAGAATCTTTAATGCCAATGTGCTTCAGAGAAATGTATCCAATAAACTAAAAATGTTAGGTCCCCCTTCTCCCCCCCCCCATGTAAATTCTGTACTGGACTGTAACAAAAATTTTATCTATTCTAGCTTCTTGTTCCAATAGTTGTTTGTTGGACTTCTACAGGAAATTTAAAATTAGTTTATAGTTTAGGTGCCCCATTCCATTTTGGGCGCTATCAAAACCATCAATTACCCGTTAACTCTTGATTTCAAAAAAATATTTTTTTTAAAGAGAAGTATATTGAAAATATTTGAATTGTTAATAGAAACCACGTATATGTGAAGATAACTGTCCCCTTAAAATCTTTTCCAGGCTAGACATACCCAACAATGCCAACCATACCTCTTAGGTTTTTCCTTCCAGACTCCTTACATCTTAGTTGCTCTACTTTGGAGACTTCTAGTTGTCAGTATTCTTCGTAAAAGGACAACTTTACTTGTATTTATTTTCCTTCTTTTGTCAATTGTTCTACTTAAGTCCATTTAGTTCTACTTTGAAGAATTCAGTTCTTTTTCCACTTCTTGCTCCTGTCAATATCTCCTGACAACAAGCTCACCTCTTGATTTTTAAAAAAATATTATTAACATAGTCAAAAGTTTTTTTTTCTGCTACTTCTCATTTTCTTTACAAGCTCACTTCCCTTTGTGCTTTAATCTTTGTCGCTTACTTTCTATAAATGTCAGCTTCTTACTAGTACATCTCCTTTGGGATTACACCCATCTTTCATTTTGAATACGTGTCTCTTAACATTTCCTTTAGCTGAAAACTTCCATGGATCCATATTTTTTCAAACTTTCCTACTTATACTTAAATGCTGAAACTATTTAAACTCCATATGGTATTGTCATGATTCTGCATCAAGCAAGTTGGAATTAAATACAAGAGGCCTAGTTTAGTCATCACAGAATCACTCAATTTTTAACCATTTAAATAAGAGTATCTAAAAACAGTATGCTTCCATATGGAATTGCTAATTTTTTAAGTTCTACTATCAAGATTTTTTATTGCTTTCAACACTGATGTGAACAAAGACAATAGTTAAGGAATACCTTTCTTAGAGAGGCCTCTCTGAACCAGTTTAATTGAATATTAAGTGCTTTTATCTGTCCAGTTGTTCACTGAACCAGAATTTAATTTTCAGTGAACAAGAAAGGTACACTGTGTATCTACACTAGGTTTTTTTGCCGATATTCTCATTCTCCCTCACTGTAATCTTAGCTTTATACTTATTGCATATTTTTCAGCAGAAAAAGTTTCTGAATAGAAAGATAGAATATTTAAATTCATTGTTGTTTTGCAAATCATCTGCAAGGTTAATCTGTCTTCTGAAAATGTGATTTGTGTCTGCTAAAACCTATTGTCATCTGTGAAATGTTCTGTCAGAATAAATTGTCAACTTTTAAAAAGCAGCCACAAAACTTTCTTTTGTGTTTCTTGTCCAAATGATATACATTGTCAGCTTAATATACCTCACAGGATTGGTATGAAAATAACTGAACCTAAGAACATCTTTGAACTCCTTGAAGGAAAATTAGAATGTGAATATGATTAAGTATCTAACATTTTTATTACTTTAAGCCCCTGTCACACTGCACCAACGGATGGAAAGAGGATGTAAAACGGAGAAAAACCACTTGCTCATCCGTGGTTAACGCCGATGCTTCCGTTCTGTACTCACTGCCTCCGTTTTGCTTCCTCTCTATCCGTCCAGCATCCGTCTATTGACATTTCATCCGCTCAGAAAGGTTTTGAGCTGCTCAAAACTTTTGAGCGGAAAATGTATCCAATGCATCTGTTCTGCATCCGCTAGGCATACGGGGGATATCCGTTCTGCATCCGTTACACATCTGCTATATCCGCTAGGCATCTGCTGCGCATCTGCGCAACTCCAAATCCGTTCCAGCGGTAAACGGACGCAGGGAGGAAGCGGAACGGATGTGCAGCGTAATAGCACGGACGGAGAAAAGGATGAAAGCGGATGCACTACGCATCCGCGTCATCCACTACGCATCCGCTCTGCATCCTCTTACGCATCCGCTCTGCAATCCTCTACGCATCCTCACGCATCCGCTATGCATCCGCTATGCATCCGCTATGTATTCGCTTCCATCCGCTAGGCTTCCGTTCCACATCCGTTTTCCATCCGCTCTGCGCTCCCCCCGTCCGTTCCTTTCCATGTTATCCGCTCTGCTTATGCAAATTTTTTGCCCCTTTTTGAGAGCGGATACACGGAATGGAACATTTTTCTCATCCGCTGTGTCCTTTTTACAAACGTTTTGCATCCATTGGGCAGTGTGACAGGGCCTTTACCAATGTCTGTAGTCCATCTCACATTTAAAAACACTTTCAGAAGAAATGCAGAAAATGAAACACTAATATAAA
This sequence comes from Laticauda laticaudata, assembly GCA_004320025.1. Classification (NCBI taxonomy): domain Eukaryota; kingdom Metazoa; phylum Chordata; class Lepidosauria; order Squamata; family Elapidae; genus Laticauda; species Laticauda laticaudata. Next base: position 35,812 of record BHFT01037147.1, read on the forward strand.
TGGCAATTTCAGTAGATCAGGGCTACAGATTTCTTTTACCCTCAAGATGACTGGCCTATTTCTATTATTATGGACTATGATCTTTAATTCAAAGATGTGAGACTTCTGTTTAAAAGGTGAGGCAAATAATCTTCCTGTTTGAGGCATTGATGTGAAATGGCTCATAGGTGCAGAGGTTTATTAGTGTAAATCATGCTAACATACACACTTCCAATAGTTTTATAAACATTTATGTTCTGCTTTCCAGCCTAGTGTCTGTTAAAGCAGATAACAATAGCATAAAATGCTTTAAGAATTAAAAACAGCAATACCAAAATTATGTTAGCAAATAGGGAAATCATCCTTTACCAGTAAAAAGTTCTCAGATTTTACCCAATGGAAAACTCCTTGAAGACAGTTGGAGCCCCAGCTTCCCACCTTAAGTGAATGGTAACTACTTTCACTGAAGAGGAGAAACTTCTCTTCACCTCCAAAGAGACAAAGAGCCATATTACTTTGAAATATTGCCAGGCTTTCATTCAGGGTGTCTGCCTCTTTTGCACGAAGGAAGCTTAATTCCTTGCCTTCTGATACGATGCTATCATGATCTTATGGAAGGCCCCATAGTTTATTGCACAGAATGGCTTTCATTGCCACTAAGGTCAATTTTATGGTGAGCTCATAAAACTGCACAAGCGAGCCAGCTGGAAAGTGTAATGACATTAAAGCAAGTTGTGGGGTCAAAGGGGAGCATTGTAAATATTCTTAGGCCATAAATGTTATTCCAAAAGGTCAGTTGCTCCAAACTGGAAAAAAAAGATCTGATTTTCAGCAGAGGCCATGAGCTGCGCAGCCCATGCTGCCTTGTGATGGTGAATGCACAGCAATTAATATTTTCTTCAGACGATTACATTACATCACAGATTATTAGGAGAAGGAGAACAGCTGTAAAACTAGGAGATAAATAGATAATAGCCAAGTAAGCAGCTACTGCAGATTCCTGTCTACCTCTTTTAAGAGAAAAATCCAGTGTTTCATAAATTTTCCTGAATATGGAAGTTGCTCTGAATGTTCCAGTTCCAGTTAATTGCCTCTGTGTACTGCAGATGATGTAAATCCCTTCTGCTGTTGCTCGCAGCACTTTACTTACCAAAGAATGAATTTGTGACAATAAATACTTTTTTACAATCTGGACAAAAAGACATCAGTTAAGAAAAAGATTTATTGAACAGCAGTGTGGAGCACTATAAAGTAATCCAGCAAAATGTCATGAATCAAATCAGCCCTTTTCAAATTAACGAAATAGGGCAATTTGTTGCCCTATTTCACTACTGAATTGTTCAGTAATGTTATTAAGAGTCCGCAATTAACCACTAAACATTATTTCTAAAGAAACTGCCTAATCTTGGTACATAAAATGAGTTCTGACTCCTTTAGGACAATTTACTCAGCTCTGAGCAAGCCGGTTCCTCGGCACAGTAAGATGAAATCAGCTCAAAAACAAATACCTATGTAAATATAACTCATAAGTCTTCAGGAAAGTAAAGCAGACTCCTAGTTATTGTTGTTTTTTGGTAATATGAAGTATTAGATTTCTTAAGTTCAAAATCTCCCTAAGAAAAAAATCAATTTTATGCAGTTTTTAAGATTGTTAGCTTGAATATCCAAGATGACACTACATTCATATACATCAGGGGTGTCAAACTTACCTCGTCACATCATCACGTGACTTACTGTGACTTTCCCACCCTTTGCTAAAATGAGGGGTGGGCGTGTCCAGCATATGATGCATCTGCCCACAGGCCGCGAGTTTGATACCCCTGAAGCCCCTACATCAACCCTTGAAAGGATGGCACAGCAAAGTAGAATATCCATAATATGCATTAATCATTTTACATTTACAAACTAATGAAATGTATAATGTCCAAAATAATTTCCTCCACCTTGCATTTCTTGTTTCTTTTACCTCTGTGTTTGTGTGTGTGTTTGTTTTTGTGCTTTGGTTTTGGGATATCCAAAAAAGTGTTTATACCCCATGTCTAATCAGTTTTCCAAGGACTCAACTGAACTGTTTTCCTCTGTTCTTTCTGAGACCACAAATGAGGTATCTCTCTGTTCCTCCTTTTTCTCCTTATGTTAAGCCTTCTTTTATATTGTACGAAAGGAAATATATGGGAAGCAGGCCCTTCTATCAAAGACATCCTTTGTCTAACTAGGCCCTACTTGCATTAATGAACATCCTGCCTCTTCCATTTTCCGGTTATATTATGTCCTATTTTGGAGGTCAGAGAGAGATAGTGAATGGAGTTTATTTTCTATCTCACAGTTGAAATGGGATCTTTTTTCCATTAGGCTCTAGCCTAATGACATAGTCTTCTGCTGACCCCAAAATATGAATATGGATTTAAATATGTAGGATTGTCAAAAGAAGACTGTTTTGACTGGGTAAAAGTGTAAAACTGTATCTCTGGGTAAAACTGTATGTCTGTTAGAACAATGCATCTGCTAATACAGGAGTGTCAAACTCCCAGTCCGCAGGCTGGATGTGTCACACACTGGCCATGCCCACACCCAGTTTAGCAAAGGGGGGGGGGG
>BHFT01037148.1:0-18225 GCA_004320025.1 Laticauda laticaudata
ATTGATTGGATGTTGGCATTCAAGATGTTAGCTTGTTTCTCCACTGGTAATGTTTCTTCAATGTTTTTTTGTGCCATGGGCGAAGCTGTTGCCGACGTGGTTGTTAATGTCAGGGTGACCTTTCTTCCAGTTGTAGTTGTTGTGGAAGTAATTTCTTTTAAGATTTGTTTCTGTTGTTGTAATATATTAATTATATTATCCCAAATCATTCAGTAATAGAATCTCTATATTAGGATTGACTGATATCTAATTACTTAATCTATCTATCTGCTAGATATCTGTACTCTTTGGCAATTTACTGGAGTATAAATTCTTATTGATAAAAATATTATCACTGTATTATTTTAAATCCAAATTCTAAATCACATATATAATTTTTTAAGGCCTCAGTGCTCAGCCTCTATACATCACTTCACGTAATAGAAAAAATATATAAATATTATATCCAAATCCAACTATTTTAAATATTATAAATATATGTATTATATAACCTTATTTTAAATATTCTTAAACACAAACAATATTACATTCACCCCCAAGTGAATTAATTAAATATTTAGAATGATTGCACAATGAATTGTAACATTAATATATAAGATCCTTTATAGTTATTAATTAAATAATACTTAATGTTCTTACTATTTTTCATATATATCTAATCAAATTATAACTATCACTATTATTAGTAAATCAATTCGATCAGTTAATTCAATTGTTTATCAATCAATTACAACAATCAATTTTCCTTTCCTCGGTATTCATATTTAGAAACTTTACAAAGAGGGATTGAAAAAGGAGAGATAGTTCATCATAACGCTGGAGGGTGGGGGAGTAAAGAAAATTGAGCAGGTGTATACAGGAAAAAGAGAGTAAAGAAAAGAAAAAAGGAGTTTTAAAGTAAGTTTTTAGCTCCTTTCTTTTTTCTTCTGTTAATTTTTTATATTTTTAGTTTTCTTTGTATTTTATACATTGATAAAACAATAAAAGTTGTAATAAGTTGTAAAAAGAATGTTAGCAAACCGATTAATCAAAATTTTACAAAATCACAGATCTGAAGACACTCAAACAAAATGTGTGCTCTATCTTTCATGATAAATGATGTTCCTTTGAAGCAAATCAAGCTGAGTTTTATTGGGCATAGATTATGCCCAATAAAAAATAGGAAAAGTAATTCAATAAGTTAATAATAAATCAATGAACAAGTGTACTGTAAATCAAGATAAAGAAAATGATAATACATTTTAAATATTATTTTAGAAGCAATCTAATAAATAGACTTCACAGATATAAGCTTAATTTCATTAAAGAACAAATTTAAAAAGATGAAAGGAAACAAGCCAATAATCCCAGATCTACCTTCTCCTCTGTATCTGTGGAGATTCTCAGTCATCCAGGTCATAATTCTCTGAAAGTAAAAACAAGGAAGTTCAGTTGTCTCTTGAAAAACATCTTTAGTGCAACCATGACCTGGATGACTGAGAATCTGCAAAGCTATGTACTTTGGGATGAATACTGTTGGGATGAATGCAGACTACAGGAACCATTTATGCTTCAGTTTGAGATACAGACAGCACAGACTCATCCCCAACAGCCTGTGTTTGTGTTCAACAGTGAAATAATACAGGGCAGAAAACATCCTGCAGAAAGCAAGTTCAACTTCTCAATGAAAGAATAAGACAGATCACAATACAGTCCTTTCAGTAGTTCCAAAAAGGTTCTACTCCCATTTGCACTACTCAGGTGATGCTGAGGACACATATAAATCTCCAAGTGGCCTCAATGACTCTTTAAAACAGGGGTGTCAAACTTGCTGGCTGCGGGCCAGATGTGTCATGTGCTAGCTATGCCCACTCCTGGTTTAGCAAAAGGGAAAAAGTTTGTGATACATCATGTGATAATGATGTAAGTTTGACACTCCTGTTCTAAAGGAATGTAAATAACCAGCTGTCTGCAAGGAAAATAAATCCTTACATTCCCCACATGGGCTGAAGAAGAGCTGAAGAAGCTTCTTAGATGAGAAGCAAAATGTCTTCAAAGAAAAAACAAGAAATCATCATCATCATCATCATCATCATCATCATCATCACCATAATCTTCATCTACTCTTTTTCGTAATCATAAAAATCATCATCAAGTCCCATATGATGACCTGTAGTCTCTCAAAATAACCCCAAACCCAAAACATATATTAGAGTCCGGTAAGGCCTTGAACTTAACCTCACTGTTTTATTAGGCACAGTTTAAAGTCACAAAAGTAAATAATGAGGCAAACAGAAAACCAAAACAAACTGCATTNATGACCTAGGATGGATAGGGGATGGGCCTAGATCCTCTGACTGCTCAGCTGGCCTCTGCCCTTCCCCAGCCTCCTCCACCACCTCTGGAGCCACACTTCCACTCCCTGTTGGCTGTTCCTCCTCTTCCTCAGAGTCTGTGTCCATCAGGGGCATGACATCCCAGAATTAGATCATGAAACAATTCAACGTTGTATAAGACAATATCTAAAAATTTCAGAAAAGAAATTGGATCTCTGTGTGAATGCATTGATTGTAGAAGAAATAACAAACATTACCACAGGCAAGAGTATGAATGTTGAGAATGTTGAATATAACATTCAACTGTTATCTGGCTTGGAATGCAGTGAACTTAGAAGCAGAGACACACCCCTCTGCCATTCCATTCCAGGTATCTGCATATATTTTATGCTTGATAAATAAAGCCTCACACAGTAAATGGAAATCTTCAAATGGAATGGTTTCCACTATCTACTAAAGGAAGAAAGTAATTTCCAGTCTTTATAACAGCCTCTTTTTATTTTCAAATATGAAACATTTTTATAATTAATGTACTACATAGATATAAGTACTGGAGGCAATTCAGTTTTACTTTCTACAAGTGCATATTACATTCCATTACCATAGCTCTTGAATGTTTCACTACTTGTCTTTCCACAGTTAAGAAAACAGTATGGCATGTGTGTATGCCTCTGTGTTAAACCAAATTTTATTTTGGGAAAACAGATTGGTTTTTAAGCAAAAATCAGGATAATTTTGCAGAAAGAAATTAAAACAAAACAAAACAAGTCATGTTCAGTATGATAGTGTACCATATTCAGTATGATAATGAGTACCAGATTTATTATTAGATTTATTAATAGTTAAATATGAATGCCTAATGACAAGAAGCATCTTGACTTATCATTAGATGAATGATCAATTAGGAAATGTTGAATTCCACAAAAATAGACCTCCAGTGTTCATAAGATTGTATAAAACAGATTTTCATACATACTGGGAGGCCAAAATAAGGTTAATTGGGAAATATATATCCCCTCTGTTTATTCTCATTTGCTAAGAAGAGCCTGCAGCCCAGAATAAGAATATTCTTCCTTTCAAGCTAATTCCCAACAACACTAAAAGACAGATTTTTCTATGTAATTGCAAATTTAAAAGAAAGTGAATTTCACTGTTGGGTAGATACTAAACCACAGAATAACAGATGATAAGAATTTAAAGGAGCTTTAATAAATATCTAATCTAACTTCTACCAATGTAGGAATCTACTGCAAAACATTGTAATCGGAAGTAATTTGATTCTTGCTCAAAAAAAACAACAACAAACAACCATAAGAATAATTTATTAGGCCAAAGCCCATCTGACTTCAGCATTTTCTTTCTCAAAGTAGCCAACCACATGACTCTTCAGTCCTTTCCAGGAAAAGATGGAAACTAATCCCTTTGTAAAATTACTGATTGAATGGCCATCACTGTCTTCAGATAATGAATTCCATTAAACATTTTTTTGCTGCAATGACATTTTGTCAAATAGTGATAAACCAGTTGTTTCCCTGTCTGTCCAGAAACAGCTGCTGCTGTAGAGGACTATTAATTTACTTTGTCTAAGCTCAAGGCACATTCCAATTGTCTTTTACACTAGAGTGCTTTGACTACAGACATTGTCTGCATCTTTGAATGAAAAAACACAAATACTCACACATGCACACACACACACAAACACACTGACAGATAGACACATACCTAGCCCTGTAGTTTTCTTGGCTCTATAAGCAATTTTATTGACCATGCACTAATCCATTTGACAATGCAAAGGTGTCTCATCTCTTCTCTACTTCTCCAAGAACCAGGGTCACTAATTCAGAAGTCAAGAGATGAGGTTGCTTATAGTTTACAGTCAATTACACCCATCAGTCGAAAGCTTTTGCTTCTTTCATATACTGGACTTAGAGTGCTGAAGCTTTTGTTTGAAATGAAACAATTGGATAAGAAACATTTTTTTCCATCAACTCCAATGTCAGGGTTGTGGATAATTTGGGCAGGAGCAGGGGGAAGCTAAACTCACTTATTGGTTGCCTGAAAGAACTTCTTTTTTTTGAAAAGTTTTTTTATTTTGTAACAAAGACAAAGACAAACAAATAAAATCATTTTTCTGTTCAACGGTGTGTCGGCTGAACACATATCTCTTGTGCTCATTATTATATTATCATACATTTCTTACTTGTTTATATTTATAACCATTCTAATCAATATATGATATCACATTTATCAATTGTTATATTATCATTAAGATTATAATTGTTGTCTTTCAAGAATATATTTCAACTTTATTTAAATTGTATTAATTTTGTTACTCAATCTAATTCAATCAATTGTAATATACTATCATATTTCAATTTCTTTCTCTTCTATCTAGCCATTCATAGAATAGATTCCAAATTTTATAATAATCTTTTTTCTTCCTGTTCTCTAATTGCCATTGTCAATCTACTCATTTCTGCACATTCCATTATTTTCTTAATTATTTCCTCTTCATCGGAATTTTCTCATTTTTCTAATTTTGTGCAAATACAATTCTAGCTGATGTTAATACATTGATAATCAAGTACTATATCTCTTTATTGTAACCTTCAGGCAAAATTCCCAATAAAAATATATCTGGTTTTAAATCTATGTGTTGTTTTATCATTTCTTCCAACCACATGTGTATTCTAGTCAATATTTTTTAGCGTCAATGCATGTCCACCACAAATGGTAATATGATCCAGGTATCTGATGACATTTCCAACACTTCGCCGATTTATCTTTAAACAGCTTTGCAATTCTCACTGGGGGTAAGTGCCACCTGTAAAACATCTTATACAAATTCTCTTTATAGTCAATTGATATAGTTAACTTATAATTTCTAGTCCATAATATCTGCCATTTATCCAAATCTATCCCATATCCAAAGTTTTCCCCCCACGCAATGGGGGAATGTCCTTCTATATTGCTGGGTTATCCACAGATGACATGCTTGCTTTCATGAGCTTGGAAGCTCCTGATCTTTATGTAGCAAGTTTCCTTCTACATTATTATTATTCTAAATCCTTTTTAGGCACAAAAAAAAGGCTGTGTGGTGCTTGTTTTGGGACAAGCTGATTAATGCATTCTATATAGGGCTGCCCTTGAAGACCATTAGGAAGGTAAAGTCGGTTTGAAATGCAGCAGTATGAAAAGGAACATGTTCTGTCCTGAGAATAGAAGTACTCGAGACCGGTGTTCATCAAATAGCTCTTTATTCTTAACCAATTCAGTGACTTCATAACAGAACACTGCTGGAGCTGCAGCAGCCCTTTTTATAGCAGCTGCTCGTGGCTTGCGGCCACAAGCTGCTTCCGGCTTGCAGCTCTTTAAGTTTTCCCACCATCAGGCAGGCCAATTGCAACGGTACTTTACTAACCAATCCTATTGCAGCCTGCTCAGCCAATCAGATTAAGGTATTTGGAGTATTCCAATTCTTATATACACAACACCCCTCCCCTCCTTGGTTTGTCCAACGTTGTAACATAGTCACGCTGGTAGGTGGCTTTTGCGAGTCTACTTGACCTGTTGCCAGTTCAGTCTCAGCGTGATCTTCCATCGGTTCGGTCAAGATCGCCTTTTCTCTTGTGTCTTCTCCATGGAACCTCCTGGACGGTGAGTCAGCTTGCCGCTCCCGCCTGGGTCTCTCAGGCTGGTTGAGTTGGCTCTGCTGCTCCCTCCTGGTCAGTCCAAGTTGTCGAGCTGGCCTGGCTGCTTCTTCCTGGAAGGCCTCAGCTTGCGTCCCTGCTACCGGTTCTCTTCTGCTGGAGGTCGTCTATTTCGGTAGTGTTCTTTTGTCTTCGCGTTCTAATAGGTTTTGAGTTGTGCCTTTTGTTTGTGTATGTGGTGTCTTCTCTCCCTTCTTTTATTATTTTCGGTTCCCTCTCCCCCTCCTTTGTGTTGTTTGAATTGTTTGTTGGGGGTGGTATTTGCAGTGGTGCTTCGTAGCTAGTGTATTTAGTTGCATCCAATGTCCTAGAGCAAAGCTGGTCGATGTGTCATTTCATGTTCTGCGTCATCTAGTCAAGTCGGTATGAACGGGCCCTGTAATTTGTGTAATTTTTGGCTGGAAGCCAGAATGGGCCCCAGTGAGATTTTTGGCATAGACTAGTCTCCAATGAAGGAGTAGTATTACTTGAGGGTCAGGGGGCGTTTTCAGAGGTGTAGGTGGGTGATAATTAGTAGCACACGATTTTGCCCATGAGGAGTTCAGCTGGGCTTCGTGAGTTGGTGGCTCAGGTGATATGCTGAATTGTTAAAGTTGTTTAGTGTGATCTTGGATGTTCCCAGTGTCCCAGTTTTGTTAGGGCTGTTTGTGTAATGAACCATGCATTCAGCTCTTCCATTAAGGCCGGATGAGCCGGCGTGTTATAGGCATGTCGGATGCCCATCGCCGCGTGCAGCCGAAGAATTGCTCGGAAAAGCGCTAAGGCAGTTAAATTTGAGGCATGTGTCGGATTCCTACTACACTTGGCAGTCCAATGTTGTTGCAAAGAGCCTTGCTTCAATTGTTTATAACTTTTGTAATAATTGTGGGATGCCATAAGAATAATCTCTAGCCAGTTTGAATAAGGACTTCTGTCAACATTTTGATCAAACTATGTATCCCTTTTCATTGGCCCTGCTAAATTACAATATGGTGTTCTCGAACAGGCCTCTGGGAGTTTCCCATGTCCTAAGGACTGTGCAAGAGGGGGTTAGGCCTTTTGATTTCTGGCAGTCATGGTGCATTGTTTGCCACCCCATTTGTTTCAATAGTCTTTTCAGCCCTGCCACCAGACGTAAACTCCTGGCCAGGGAGCTCTCATTTATTTTTACTATGCACCAGGTGTCACGTCCTCGTGCTACATGCACAATACTTCCTCCTGCAATTATGTTGGAATTAACACCCTGTCAATCCCCCAGCACAAATATTCACAGACCTTTTCATAGGAAACAAATTCATGTCTGCCAGCGGTGCCGAAAATTATTTTAAAAGTCTCACTCATATCCTCACTTCTGGCAGGCCTTCACCTACCCAATGCAGAATCCATGGCTGCTCTAGCAGGTTCTTGTGCGGTCGACGTCTTTAGTGACATCTCTTGCTCAGTTAGGGCAAGTATTCATCCATGTCTCCGATCTGGAGGGTGGAGTTGGTGGGGAGCTTGGGTCTGATTCAGTTGGTCGAGGCAAGAGGGAACGGCATGTAAAGGCACTCGACGCATGCGGTGGAGTTTCTCCTGGCGATGTATGAGTGTGTAATTGTATTGCAGCGAGGAATTCGCACATACCATCTCGTCATCCTTGGTATAGGATGTTCAGGGTTGGTTTGTTCCCTGCCAGAATTCCTAGCAAGGGTTTGTGGTCTGTGATTACAGAAAAATGTCCTAGCATAGGAAGTATTCGTGGAAATCTCTTGACGCCTGCGATGGATGGCGAGGGCTTCTTGATCAAGTTGGCTGGAGTTCCTTTCAGATTTTGACAGCATTTTAGAATAGAAGGCGAATTGGTGACTTCTCTGCCCCATTTGGTAGCTTGTGGCTCAGTATGGCACTGATTCCAAAAGGCGATGCATCACAGGGTGGCCGTCAGTGGCAGGGTGTTTGCTGTACTGTATTAAAATTGTGTTGGATGTTAATAAGTCCTTAAATGTTTTAGAATGCTGCTTGTTCTTGGTGGCCCTAATTCCAGGCAGTTGTTTTTATTCTAATTGCCAATGTAATGGCTCTGCTATGGTTGCCCTTTTGGGGCAGGAAGACAATTGTAGAAATTAATGAGACCTAAGAACTCTGTAAGTGCTGTTTTGTTCTTAGGTCTGGTGCGTCTTTAATTCTTTTACTTTTTTGTCAGGTGGGTGTATCCCTTTCTCAATCTATAAGGTAGCCTAAGAATTCGACTTGATTGGTGGCTAGTTGACATTTTCTTTTTTGACTTAAAGCCCCTGCTTCCCTGAACCTTTGAAAAGACTTCTCTAGTTTGTCTTCTAAATGATGTTTTTTTGTTTCGGATACTAATAACATCATCAAAATAGGGAACGAGCCCTTTTAGTCCATTTAGAAGGTGCGTCCATTAGGCTTTGGAAAACATCTGGGCAAACGGCTTAACGCCAAATGTTGAAGGCTGTCTGCATTTGAATCGCCCCTTCTGTGCATGGACTATGTCTGTGCTTCTGCAGTTTTGGGAGTCAACCAACAGCTCTTGGTATGCTTGCATGAGATCAAGTTTCGCCAAAAAAATTTTCACTCCCCCCTAATGTATGCAACAGATGTTGAAACTACATGGAATAGGGTACGCACTTTGGGTACAACTACGGAAACAGGTTACGCACTTGCTGGAGTGGCATGAATTTGAAGGTGCAATTATAGTCACCACAGATGGCGTACTTGGACCCATCTGGTTTTGACAGGAGTCACGATGGGGAATTTTCCCACCTGCATGGATCGGATTGGCTCTAACACCCCATAGTGCGATGAGTTTATTAAGCTTGCTCATCTATTTTTCGTATTTTAAGGCAAAAGGGAACGCATCTGGCTTTAGCCTGATGTGAGCGTATCTTAGGGGTCTCAGCTGAATGTTATAGGGGTCCCCTTATACTTGCCTAGGGGTCCCGTCAAATAATCCCAGAACTCCTTCAGCAGGCTCTCCTCCCAATCAGTTCTTGGTGATGCTGTTTGATTCCTGTCCACTCCAATTCCCAAGGCGTGAACCATTTGATTCCCAGCGTCTAGGCCGATCACAAGTCGATAATGTCAGAGGAAGTACTTCAGTGTGGTTTTTTGAATTCTATTGGGAAATGTCCAAGACCCACTACTGGGATTCGGTTTCCCTGGTATCCTTGATCTTTGAGTATTAGACTTTCCTGTTTCCAGTTCTCTTCGCGTTAATGTCTGGGTATCAGATTTCTGATGGTGTTCCATGATACCATTGACAGGTTATGATCCAGAGTTCTACTTCCATTTCACAGGGACTTTCCTTCAATTTTTATGTTATATTATTTTTTGCTGTTTGCTGCCCCTGCATTCGCTGTGATTTATTGTTGTGTTTTCTTCTTTGTTGTTTCCTTCACCGGCTTCGCTTCTCTCGTTCCATTGGCTTCTCGGTTTGTCTATCTCTGTTTCTCTTGGGGGAGTGCTGCCGTGTCTTTTTTGGACTGTAGCTCTTTTTGTTCTGGCAGAGCCTTGCAATGTGCCCCCATTTTCTCACAAAAATCCTGTTAAATGGCATCCAGGAATCTTGCATTTGGAGTGCGGGTGGTCCCCTCCACACTCCAGCACACTGGATTCTTGCCTCCTTCTTTTTTTCCCACTGATTCCTTTCTGACTGTGAAGCCTAATGTTTATGTCTTCAATTATCATCATCAGTGTCGCTCGGGGAGTTGAGGTCTTCATTGGTGGGCAGTCGTGGTGGTTTGTTTTTATGTTTCCTCCACCTTCTTCTCTCGAGCTTGGTTTTGTCGTTCTGAATTTGTTGAGTTTATTTGGCACATGGTGGCTGCAGATTTTTTGGTCGCTTCAGCAGTGGGGCTTGGTGGCTTCTGCGATGGCCTCAGCCACTGTGATATTCGGTCTGTTTAGTAGCTTGCTTTGGAGTGTAGCATCCTTTAATCTGAGGACCACGCTGTTTCTCATGGCTTCGTCCATGTTGAGAAACTCACAGGCTCCTCCGATATCTCTTAGGGCTGCTACGAAATCTCCGATACTCTCATCTTCTCGTTGATCTCGCTTGTAGAATTCATGTCTTCTAATAAGATTGGAGACCACAGACATGTAATGGGCTTGTAGCATTCGGTTTAATTCTGGCCATGCCCTTTGTTTTACATCCCGTGGTTTGGCTAATGCATTGGCCATCTTGAAGATGGTAGGGCCACAGTGCATGGGGAATATGGCTCTCTTCCTCTGGTCGGTTATTCCTTATAGCTCATTGCTTTCTAGAAACATCAGGAAGCGGTCAGTGTATGACTCTCAATCTTCTTCGGCTGGGTTGAATGGTGCGGGCGGCGCATTGTTCCCAGCCATTTTGGTTGCTTGGTTCTTTTTGCCACGTGCTTCAGTCTCGCTCTTCTAAAATGATCCCACCCTTGTCGCCAGTGTTCTGTTGTGAGAATAGAAATACTCAAGACCGGTGCTCATCAAACAGCTCTTTATTCTTAACCAATTCAGTGACTTCGTAACAGAACATTGTCGGAGCCGCGGCAGCCCTTTTTATAGCGGCTGCTCATGGCTTGTGGCCAATGACAGTTCTTTTAGTTTTCCCGCCATTAGGTAGGCCAATTGCAATGGTACTTTACTAACCAAGCCTAATGCGGCCTACTCGGCCAATCAGATTAAGGTATTTGGAGTATTCCAATTCTTATACACAACAGAATAGGCATTTCATTATCTGCCCAGGTGTCACACCTGCTCCTCAAGCTCCATTAACTGCCAATTGGCTTCATTCCTAGGACCCATTACACAGGGGCCTTTCTCCCATTGTTTCTGTCTGTCCACTCTGCTATGTATGTTCAGACAGAGTTGCTGCAATCCAAGCCCCTTCTACTAATTGCTGTCATGACAAATTCAAAATCAAGGACATTAATATCAAAGTGACAGTATGATTAAGATAGACTGAAGTTTTCATAATATAATTTTGGAAGGTATTTAAGTAGGTCTCTATGGATGCATTGTAAAATTTTGTCATGGCATGTCATCACTTGCAGCTACTGGTGCCAGCACATTTCTTTCAATATGTGCTCACCATTGTGTGCCTGCTTACTCTCTTGTCATCCTGTCTGCTGCTTTGCTCTGCAAGAAACTGAAACAAAAGAAAAACAAGTCAAGAACAAGACAATCCATACTGACTATACTGCTGATGACATGACTGAAGGACAGCACTGTTATAACTTCAAATGATTGCTGAAGTAGTCAGTTGTAAGGGAGGACTGCCTGTATTGCCTACCATGAATAAAGGCAGAATGAAATTGACTAGAGTCAGTAGGGAGCCAGCTTTATGCAATTGACAAGGCAGTCCTCATAAGGAAATATCAACAAAATAATTAGGCAATATGTCCTAAAACCAGTCAATATTCCTCTGTTGGCTAATGAGACAATCTCATATATTGTTAACGTTTTCAGACTAGATCAATGTCTTTAATACTAAGTTTGCATTTATTTGGATTTCTACTTACAGATCACAGTGGGCGTTTTGGAAAATTTCTCAAATTAATTCATTAATTGAGACCCCTGTGAGTTTTTTTTTAGTATACCCATGTCAATAATTCCATTATCATAATCATATATAAAAATATTTTGCTTCCCCACTCCAAAAAACATTCCTATGCAAGATAGCAAACAACAGAATTTATATAGGAAACTTCTGCAATGCTGAATGTGTGTGTGTGTGAGTGCACGCGCGCACGCACGCACGCATGTGCATCTGTACATGTATATTCTCCTCTGCCCTTGTCAAATTATTAGCAAGTTTCATTGTGAGGAAAGAATGTCTGCAGATTCTCTGAATTTCTGAAACGTTTTCAACACACTCTGCTTCTTTGTAGTCATGGATAATAGTCAAACACATATACCAGCTCCTGAAGTTTGTTCCAGTTTCTTCCAAGTCTGTTTTTCTTTCTTTCTCTTTTTTCTCCATAAGTGCTTATTTTATGGCTAGGAAGAACCAACTTATTATTCTGTGAGGGAAATCTGTGAGTTTCATTGCAAACTTCTAGGTCAGAGTTTCAGAAGGTTTGTGAAAGAGATGCAGTTTCCTGGAGGCACAATTAGTTTTTACCCATCAAAATAATAAATTTTCAATATAAACAAGCAAAAATGTATTTCCCTGGCTTATTGGAATTACTTGCATTCAAAGGAGCCTATGTTTTCCATGATTTACCCTTTTGAGTATACTTCCTATCTGAAGAGAGGCCAACCACAATACTGAATACTGTAGTACCTAAAGTAGGAGCTTCCATCTGGCTGCTGCACTGTACTATATATCTGCATTAAAAGAGTGAAGCTGTAGTCCTAAAGCCTAGAGAAAGTAACCTGGTTCCTCTAGATGTTGTAAATTACAATTGCCACATTGCTGTGCTATAGGCCATCTTGATGAGGACTGATGCAATTTGAAGGACATCAATTGACCCCCTTTGCTGTAGCTTCTTACTGAACATAACTGAATTTATTTCTGAATAGCAAGGTGTAATCATATTTGATGCATAAATTTGACACTATTCTAGTGTGAGCTTTGAAACAAACAAATCTTTCCCTAGTGTCTCTCCCTCTCCTTCAACAATACTTTTCCTGCAAACAATAACAATAGATACATTTTGATGAATATGTTTTAATAACTTCATTTTGTTTAAACTACATCAAGGTAGACCTATGAAATATGAAATCAATCTTCAAATGCAGCTATATATTTATACAAAATTATGTGCAACTATTTTTCTCCTCTAGACTAAGTGGGGAATATTTAATAAATGCACGCCACCTGTGCACTAAATTGGCCTTTTACAACTGCAATTACTTTGAGTATTTTTCCTTCTCTATAGTGACTCAAACAAAGCTGTTGAAGTATTTTTTGATAAAAAAAAGCCTTTGAAAAACTATCACAGACCTTGGGAGTTAAGCATTATTACAGAGACTCAAAATTATATATCCTGAATCATACATTCTAAATTAAGTATGTGTATAGTCTGTACACCACTAGGAAAACTCAGAAAGTAACAGTGTATAACAGCATTATTAATATGTGCACACCAAAGCAGGACATACATAAATAAGTCAAAATTAGCACTATTAAAATTGTCTTTAAAAACAAACAAACAAAACTTGTTTTTGGCACAAACAAACATGGTCCAAAGCCATGCCAAGCCAATATATACATACAAAATCACATTATAAGAAAGTCATGGATTGCTCTGGAACATGGATTGATACATGTTCTTAGTATAGCTGAACCTGTCATAGGTGGAATGGATAAAAGGCATGGTATCAAAGACGAATGAGCTCTTCCTTACAAATCACTGCAAGAAAATATAATGTTGTTCTTCCACTTTCAATGTTCTTCCTAAGTCTGAGAATTGAATTCACAAGTCATACATTTTCCTATTTAATATCAAAATCAAGATAAAATCTGTAGCTCTTCACAATGGTAGAGTTTCAAACGTTGTTTATTTTCTGTACTGTATTGGGTTGTTTCTATTGATTAGTTAATCATAGTTTGTACCTTTAGTGAGTTGCCTTGGATTCACCTGTGTATGTTGAAATTTTTCCAAACTCATTTAATTCTTCTGAAATTTTTTTTAAAAAAAAAGCAGCCCTATAAGCCTATTTCTGACAATTGTCTTTTCTCTGAATCATAGAAAAGCTGAAATTCTTTTCCAGGCTTAAACATTATTTTGGTCTCAGTCCCATCGAACAGCTGTTTTCTTAATAATAAAACAAGTGGAGATTAAAATGGGATTTAAATGCAATTTCATATTAGAATCAACCAGAGTCAGTCTTGATTAATATATTACGTACCATTTATGGAGACCCACAAAAGGAGGTTTTAATTTGGCATCAGTTATGTCTTTGCTCATAAGAAATGTATATAAAAATAATTATCTAGCAGTACTATACAGAGAACTTCTCCTATACTTTTTTACCACTTCTTATTCTATTTCACAAATAAGATTATGATATTATTATTATTATTATTATTATTATTATTATTATTATTATTATTATTATTAATCAACATCATGATCATCACACAGNAATAAGATTATGATATTATTATTATTATTATTATTATTATTATTATTATTATTATTATTATTATTAATCAACATCATGATCATCACACAGTCAGACTGGGTTTGACATTTTTATCTACCTATTACAGATATTATCGTGGATGAAAATTGTTCCAAGTAAAGCTGCCTTCTAGATTAAGGGCATAGATTCATTGTCAGAAGTAGTATTCAGCAGGTTCTGACCAGTTCTAGAGAACTGGTGGCGGAAATTTTGAATAGTTTGGAGAACCAAAATTTTGAGTAGTTTGATAAATACCACCTCTGACTGGCCCTGCCCCAATCTATTCTCTGCCTCCTGAGTCCCAGATGATTGGATGTGTCTTCTTTTGTTGCCCTGCACAGGAGAATGGAGCTGGAAAGCAGGTTAGTGGGCTGGGATGGGAATGGAGATTTTGCAGTATTCTTTCCCTGCCATACCCACCAAACCACACCCATAGAACTGGTGGTAAAAATATTGAATCCCGCTACTGCTGATCTTCCTATCCATTGCTTTTATTCTGCTTCTCTCCACTCCACTATTCCTGCTATATATATAATGACTGGAATTGCCCAGGTGTTGATTGCCTTAAAGGCCATTGAGTTTGGATTTCAAGATCATCTTCACTCTCTTGATGCATTCACCTCTAGTCTTTTTCTTGACTTCAGTATGCTTGATGCTGTCAGCTTGAAAGATACCCAGATATTTGTAGTCTTCATCTTCATGTAGACTCTTGATGTTATTTTTATGGGGTATCTTGATTCCTTCAGTTTTCATTATTTTTCCTTATTTGATAGTTAGTGTAGCACATTTGTCCAGTCCAAACTCCATTGCAATATCTTGGCTATATATACTGACAGTGTTGAGCAGTGATTCTATTTCAGATGGTTTTTTCCCCATACAGCTTCAGATCATCCATGTAAAGGAGGTGGGATATTCTGACAGATTTGATAGCCATGGCCTGAGTTATTCAGTACTGTTGACAAGGGAGACTCCTTTCTTGATATTAACCTCTCCCAGTCTCTCACCATTGACCTGCATCTATGTTTTCCATTGTACCATCAATCTTTACACAAAGCTCATGATGTTTCTACTGACTTCTGTTATTTCTAGGCACTTGATTATCTAGTCATGTGGCAGAGAGTCGAATGCCTTGTTGTAATCAATCCATGCTACATTCAGGTTTTTCTTCATTCTCTTGCAGTTTTCCGAAATCATTTTATCAATTAGGAGTTTTTGTTGTTGTGCTATTGAGGTAGTTTCCTTTCTGCTCAGGTGGAAAGAGATTGTTTTCAACTAGATGATGTTGACAATCATCACCAGTTAACAATTTGAAAGTTGTATATGGGAAATGTATAGGTATATGCAGATGAGGAGGGTAGGATTTTGATATTAGAAGTTTATATAAATTATAAGAAAATGTTATTGACAGTGATATATGCACCGAATGAGAAACATGAAAAAAATTATAAAAACTATATAGAAAATTAGGAGAACAGGAATATGAGAACATATTCCTGCTAGGTGATTTCAATGCAATAGCAAATTTAGGAAAATATTACAATAATGAAAATCCAGGGGAAAAAAGGAAAAGGAAAACATTACCAAAAGTATTATATCAAATGGTGTAGGGATTAGGATTAAAAGTTATATGGAGAGAAACAAATCCAGACAAAAAACAGTATATTTACTATTCAGCACCACAAACATCATGGTCAAGATTGGATATGTTATGAACAAATGGGGAAATCAAACATAATATTAAAAAAAATAGAAATTGAATCTAACATATGGGCGGACCATAATCCCATTAAAATAATTTGGAAAAGATTTAAAAAAAACCCAGAAGATGGATGCTAAAAAGGAGAGCCTTATAGAAAAAGAATGTGTTAAGATGATGGAAAAAGAATTGGAGTTCTTTCTGAAGGAAAACAAAAAACAACAAACCCACCCAGACCCCCTACACATGTACCTAAAATGCTCACATAGTTTCCGCAGAATCCGAGTTGCGACCACTAGTGTTTATGGCCCCAGGAGCTGTCCTGAAAGAATTTTTCAAAAGTTATGTTTTAGAGGATTACGGCCCGTCAGATGCACGTGGATAGCTTTTTATAAATGGCACAATTTACTGTGGACTGGTCAGTCCCAGTCAAGGGTTCATAAGCCACCCCTTCTCTTATTACTTACTGTATACCTAAATTCATTACGATTACCCTGGTTTTTTCCCCTCCAAACAAATTTTACTTATTATTCAATTCCTAATTCGCTAAAAAAGTTAAAAATCTTCATTTTTGGTACAGTTTTGAAAAACAAGAATATAAGTTATTTGTTGTTTAGGCGTAGACATTTCTAATTGCTTACAATTCTCCAATCCCGAGTGGTGATAGCCTGTAATTTCCCCACATTTCCAATTATCTTTTTATTTGAATATTTTTTTTATATAATTGTCACAGTTAATTCTTTCTTTTTTTAGAGTTCACGGAGACAGCATCTCCTGTTTGTTAAACAATGTCCCTAAACTATTTAGTCTTTTTCACATCTTGCATTCATATTTCCTTTACAATAATAATTACCTTTTTTTTTTCTTTTCTTTGCTATCTCTTAAATTTCGGTCAAAATTTTTTGTTTGTTATTAATCGTAAACGCCCATTGCAACCCTTACCAATATACCTCTACTTCCTTTTCATAATTTTTACTCCTATTATCCTCTGGGATCTCCCAAGGAAAAATACATATTCCATTCAGCAAATGCTAGTACGTTTATAATGCTCCTTTTTTTAATTTAAAACCCACCAGTATTTTGATTTGGTGCTACGGATTTTTTTCCTTATGGTTTTCCAATAAGTTTTTCTAACTGCGGGTAAGAATATAATTAGAAGGTTGTGGTTGAACACTGTGGGCACCGTGCCTGCTCTTTCCCTATGTATCTTTGAATGTCCTGTTCTGTTTACATGTTTACGCCATTATATACATACTGCCGAGTCTGATTACTGGTCGTATAAATTTTCAAAGATCAGTCAACAATAGTTATTGCCAAATTGCACTGCTGTTTAATTGTCTGTGTATTAACTGCCAATGAATATTGTTAAAATGCCTTTTTGCACCATTCGAGGAAGACCAAATTGCAATTGTTTTCCTGGTGTTTGTTTCATAAGATTCCTATTATATTCAATACCATTCTGGCTGAATTATTTTTAATTTGTCTATTTTGGTAAAGAATCTGTTTTGGTATCTATGAATGATCTGATTAAGGCGTTTTTTTCTTTTTCAATCTTTCTGCCATTATAATCTGTAAAATGGACATAATATTTTATAATAATCAACATTAAAGGATATGGGCCCTGATAATTTAATTAATTATAATCGAATCTTCTTTTGGCGTGAAGCACAATGTTTTGTATGTTCTGCCCCCCATGGCTGAGGTAATTTTCTGTCTACACTAGTCCTCCATTAATAGAGTTCTAATAATTTTGCATATTTCATACATTTCATTGCGAGCGCTGTTTATACAAGCTCCCCTGTGAGTGACTAAATCCGATCTGTTGTTTGCTTACTTTTTGTTCCAGAATTGCCTTCTGGCAGTTCTTCCTTAATTATTTCCTTAATTTATCTCTTCTTCTATAACCTCTTCAAGTGGAGGGAACAGCAGGTTAGGCCTTTTTCTGTTCTAAGTAGTTGGATATTGCCTCTATCGTGACATCTTCCGTACGATATAATTTGTCAAAAAAAAAAAACCTTTAACAATATGTTTTTTCTTTCGTGATTTTCTTGTAAGCTACATCAGCATTCTACAATTGTTGGAATTGCTCATCTTCTTTCGTAAGTGGTATAGGCAATGCCACCTTCCCGCTTAAATATGCATTGTTCAAAATATAATTCTGTTTAGTCTTTTTCATGTTCCCTGTATGTAACTATTCATCTTGTGCTAAAACTATTCAATTTATCGTGTAATCATTATCCTTTCCGTATTGCCTTGTCTTCATATGTGTTTTTCTACCGGTTTATTTTTTTTTCAACTCCTTTTAGTATTTGTAAGGGAGATTGCATCGCCTTTTTTTTTCCCTTCCTTATGTGTATTATATTGAAATTGCTAGGCCCCTGATATGATTTCTCATGTCCCATAAGGTTTGGAATTTATG
>BHFT01037150.1:0-44795 GCA_004320025.1 Laticauda laticaudata
GCTTTGTCCTGGAAGCAGGTCTTTCCTCTGAATGTTTGACCTGCTTGGGGCGCTGCTTCCCTTCTATATCCGCGGGGCTGATGCATGGCATCCTCCCGCATTGCGCAGTGAATGCTAGGCCTCCAGCTAGGCCTCCGTAGGCTTCCGCTCTGCATCCACTTCATCCGCTCGGCATCCGCTGTGCATCCGCTTCACACCGCTTGGCGTCTGCCTACTGCATCTGCTGTATCCGTTTTGCGTCCCATTTGCTGCGCTCCGCCCAGAAGCTTGCGGATGTGCCATCCACTCTCAACCGCTTACATCCGCTAGGGCTTCCGTGGAGCATCTGCTTTCTCATCCCCCTACAGTCCCCCCTGTCCGTTCCTTTCCGTGTTGTCCCATCTGGGTTTTGCAATTTTTTGCCCCTTTTGAGAGGCGGATAACAACGGATGGAACATTTTTCTCGTCCTCTGTGTCCTTTTTACAAACGTTTTGCATCCGTCGGCCAGTGTGACAGGGTCTTCAAAGATAATTCCCCCTGAAATTACCCCAGAAAATCAGAAATGGATACCCAGCTGGAAACATCACAATTTCTTCCCTGAAGCTACCTTTATCAAATGAACAAGAAGTCTGTGATAAGAATTGTGACTTCATCCAATCTCATTGCCCTGTTTAACTTCCCTTCTCCAAATTCCACGAGCAACCAGAGAAAAGGCCGAACAATTTTGCCCAGTATTATTTCCATTATAGCAGCAGGATCAGATAAAATGAAAGTTCCTTTGCTTTTTCATTCAGTGTTTCCAGGTATCCCTAGCTTGCAAGCTGCCTTGTAAATAGCAACTACATGTGTTTTGAAACAGCCTTCAATTTAAAGCAGCAGGAGGCAGTAATTAAATTTAATAGAAACCATGTCAGTGAGGTTTAGGTTCAAAAAATCTTTCAACCCATCTACTCCTCTGCTTCTTTCCCCTTTAGCCAATAGAGCAGCATAGAAGGATAGTCAAATAAGGACTTATATTAGATCTGTGGGCTCAAACTGTGGGTTTGAGATTTGTGAGATTATCCTATTTGTCCTTTTATTGAGATTATCCTATTTGTCCTTTACTATTACATACTTTCCGATTCCTTCTTCCCTGATTGAGTGATTCTCTAAATTTCTGAGATGTGCTCACTAATCTTCTTGGACAGATTCCTAGATTTATTGGCAAAAGTATACCTGTGTTAACTGTTGCCAGTTAAAGGTAATTTCATATCATGTTTTCTGCTGGGAAATGTCTCAGAGCAGATAAAATGAATATGCTTGGGGATTAAATGGGACAAGGAAATAAGTCTGAACACTTTGATCTTATACAGTGGCATGAATTTTTACCAGTACTTCAAAATGATGCTAACATTCATAATATTTGCCAAGGTCAAATGAATAGAAAAAGCAAGAAGATGTTCCTATTGCTTCCTGCCCACCTCCTTGTGTGATACCTTTAACAAACTGGGTTATGTAGGCAGGGCGCAGGAAGAGCCATACTGGACAAACAATGCAGAATAGGGTTGCCCAATCTTGGCAACTTTAAGACCTGTGGGCTTCAACTCCTAGAATGCCCCATCCCAGAAATGCACAAATCTTAAATTAGCCAAAGTTGGGCATCTTTGGTGTTGAAGAAAGGAAAGAGGTAATGTTAGTTTGGCTGTAGCTGGCAATGTAGTGTGCTGGGGCCAAATTATGTGGTAGAAGTTGTTGGTTTTTTTGGTGCTTGCTACAGCCATGCATTTTCTCATTTTCAGACCCCCTTATAGGATTCACACTTATACTTGTATCAAAGTACTCATAGAACTCTTCTCCTTTCTTTCTTTCTTTTTTGATACATTTTATTAGTTTATCAAACTATAAAATACAAAGTGAAATGTTGTGAAAATGGTAATACTTCTTCTTTCTCTCAACGGCTACAACCTGGACATTCTACTAGAATTGTCTGTTACATATGGACACACACCAATAATGATATCTATCTGCCCACCCATTTCCCCATTCTTATATTATTTATTTATTTATTTGTTTGTATGTTTGTTTGTTTGTTTGTTTGTTTATTTATTTATTTTTGTCAATTGCTTACAAGATAATAGGTATAAGTAAAAACATAGTTATGAATACATGGATACATATTAAAAAAATAAAAAGAAACAATAGAACAGGGACAGTAGGCATATTGGTGCGCTTATGCACGTCCCCTACAGACCTCTTAGGAAACGGGTGAGGTCATTAGTAGACAGTCTAAGGTTAAAGTTTTTGGGGTTTGGAGGCAAGCAATTAGAAATGCTGTTTTAGCACAGTTCAATGGCCCTGAAGAAATTTAGGACTTTATCTTCTCTTTCACTGCCCCGTTCATGGCATTCCCCAGTGTTCTTTCTTTTGGGGTTAACCAATAAAATCCACTTCTCTTTTCAACTCTCTAGGCCTCTGTGAAAATAAAGTTTTCAGAATGTGTGTCTCACCACTATGTTTTGTCATTCTGTCTGGTTACTCTATGAAAGTGAATGCTTGGAAAAATGAATTGGAAAATGAGCAATATACATATAGAATTCAGCAGAAAAAGTAGGCAGACGGCCCTATTTAAATTACCTCATTACTTTCACATCATCAGATTCAGTTCTTTATTGGTTATTTTTCTGAGATTTTATGGACTTTGAAAAATCATGGCAGTTGTAGTCCAGCATTTGTATTTGCTTCAGAAGATAGTATCCCATACTGGATTTAATGTGATTTTTAAAAATGTCAGTTGAATCCTACATAAATCAGTTCATCACATATTGGTATTTCTATATCTCTGTGATAAATGTTTGTTAAGCTAGCTATCTTTAAGATATGTGGATTTCAACTCCCAGAATTCCCCAGGTAACTTCTTTCCTCCCCTGCTCCCACCTACCCACCCCCCAACCCCATCCTTCATGTCTGAGATGTCTGCATGCCTCTGGCTTGGGCTATTGATATTGAGTCACGGTGGCGCAGTGGTTAGAGTGCAGTACTTCAGGCTACTTCTGCTGACTGCTTCCTGCCTGCAATTTGCCAGTTCAAATCTCACCAGGCTCAAGGTTGATTCTGCCTTCCAACCTTCCAGGGTAGGTAAAATGAGGACCCAAATTGTTGAGGGCAATATGCTGACTGTAAACCACTTAGAGAGGGCTGTAAAGCACTGTAAAGTGGTATATAAGTTTAAGTGCTATTGTCTCTGTTTCTTTCTTACAATATATTCTAATCAGAATCATAGGGAGAGATTTTTGACCAATTGCAGAAATGAAGCTGAGCCAAACTGTGTTCTCCAGCAGGCAGCACATCTGTGAATGTATGGCACTGCTCACACAAGGCACATTGGTATTGATGGTACCAGTGTGCCTTGAGTAGCAATGCTTGTGAGCATGAAAAATATGCAGTTGCTAAGTGAATTGTGAACAAATAAAGTACAAGTCTGAAGAACATAGCTCTCTGTTTAGATTCAACAGCAAGCCCAGTCAGCTTCTCTGTGAGGACTATGGAAAATCATTTCACTTTTAACCTGAAACAGAGATCATACAAGGGTTATGATTATGGTTTCTGTGGAAAAAATGCCTGTTGCCTATTTTTAATGTTATCCCAGATCTGTTGTGTAGGTATAAAGGCATCATCCTGCAAAGTCATTGGATTGGATCTTGTTTCACAGTGATTTGTGCAAGCCATCAAATAATAATGATGATCTAAATCCCACACTCAATCATTGCCTTTAAATTCTAAATGTGATGTTCAAACTTCATCACTGCGCTATTCCATGATCAACGAGCATTCGAGATATATTTTCCTCTTTAGCTGTTGCTGAAACTTCCAATGGGTAAATTCCAATTCATTTATATTTCTTTTTAATTTAATTTATATTTCTTTTTAATTTCTTTTTAAAGCTGACTTAGACTACTAGTCTATTTCTAGATCAGACTAATTCTCAAAAACCCACTAAAATTGAGGTTATAAAAACTACTCCTGGGTGCTTCCTCATGCATAGTTCTGGAGATTCCAAAATGGAACTATGTTTAGTGGAGAATCATTATTATTCATCCAAAATGTCACATGATTTCAATAATATTTTGTCAATTATATTTCTTCTTTACAGGGCCAACTTTCTTTGCATGATTCTTCAATATCACTGGCCAATCCCTCTGGAATCCTTTTGTGTTAAAAAGAAAACTGGCCAATAGCAAACCAGGTTCATCCTTCTTGTTGTCCTTTTTTTTCAACTTGTTTTAGTCTGATCCATGAATTTCTGGAATCTCAGCATGAAACCATACAAAATGTGATAATGACATTAAAAAAAAACCCCAAGAAACAAAGGAAAAAAAAATCTCAAAAACCAATCGACAAAGAATTGAATCTGATGATGTGAAAGTAATGAGGTCAGTTTAAATCCCTTTTAAAGAAAGCCATGCATGATAAAGCACGTTCTCTCAGTTACTCTCTCCTCAGATAAGCCAGGGGGTGGGAAGCATTGTGGTGAAGGATACATTAAAAGTGACTTGATAACTCAAAAAACTGCATTGTTTATAGTCAGCTGCAATCAACCTGCATGAAAAGATCATGTATATCAGCATACATTAGAGATGCAGGCATTGTACTTGTACTGTGCGTGTTTTTTTAAAATATCCCTAGACATTTATTAGTGAAGCAGAATATATTTCACTCTGCTTGTGTAAAATGACAACAGCAGCAACAACAACAACAACAACAATGTAAAACATACAGCTTACCTGTATCCAAAAGTCATGGGAACATAAAGTGGAAAAAGTTTTTGAAAATAAGAAGGTGAAGATCTTGTGGGACTTTAGAATACATGCAGATCATCATTTGGAACACAACATGCCAGATATTACAGTTGTCAAAAACCAAAACGTACAAATTATTGATATCGTTGTACCAGAAAATGCCATAGTCGAAGAAAAAGAACTGAAAAAAAATCATGAAATATCGTGACCTAGCCATTGAAATTATGTGATTATAGATGAAACATGTAACATCGATGTACTTGGTACCTTGTCCAAGAATTTTGCAAAATACATCAAGAAGTTGCAGCTTCCTGCTGTGGCACCAGTGGAGCTGTAAAAGACTGCGCTATTAGGAACAACATACATTTTAAGAAGATACTTGGTTGAGACCTAGGATGCTGGCAGCAACCCATATCAGCCATCAGAGCCAGTCAATGATATTGGTCATACCATTTTTAAATGTTCAGTTGACTGAGTTTCATGTTTATAGTTTATAACAATAAAAATAAAAATAGAATCACAGCTCAGCTCTGTCCATATATACAGGCAGGGTATTGTAATGGATTTTGGACTGGTCAAATGTGTCAGCCCTTACCATTATCAGAGGAAAAATAGTCAAAACTAAAGGAATCATGATGCCCTATGAAATAACATCAAAAAGCTGAATGAATTCACTACAAACACCTGAGCATCCTTCAAGTTGATAGCAACAAGCACATTGAAGTCAAGAAGAAGGTTAGAAGTGAATACATTATGTAGGTGAGGAGATCTTAAACTTCAAATTCACTGGAAGAAATACCATTCAGATAATTAACACATGGGCAGTTTCAGTCATTAGGTACACAGTTTGAATAGTGGACTGGACTTAAGCAGAACTAAAAGCCTTGGATAGGAAGACCAGAAAAATAATGACAATGAATCATGTCCTTCATCATTGCAGCAATGTTGACAGACTCTACTTACCAAGGAACATTGCAAATACACCAAAAAGTTGAAGAAAGTAAAATAATCATTGGAAGACAATAATCTGAAAGACAATGAAGATGCATTGAAGTTATTATACCATGAGTGGAAAGGCCAAACTCTCCTACAAGAAAAACCAAACAAGAAAATTGAAGAACAAAAGCATACAAAGGCAAAAATGAGAAGACAGCAATAGACAGTAAATGCCACTTCTGCAAAGAAGTTAAAGCCCATGTCACAGTGAACCAACGGATGCAAAGAGGATGTAAAATGGACAAAAAATCTTGCCATCCGTTTGAAAATGCAATGTACTCACTGCCTCCGTTTTGCTTCCCCTCTATCCGTCCAGCATCCGTTTATTGACATTTCATCCGCTCTGAAAGTTTTGGGCTGCCCAAAACTTTTGCGCGGAAAATGTATCCAGTTCGTCCGTTACGCATCCGCTACGCATCCGTTACGCAGCCATTACACATCTGCTATATCCGCTTGGCATCTGCTGCGCATCCGCGCAACTTGCATCTGCCCGGACGCAGGGAGGAAGCAGAACGGACACGGAACAGATGCAGAACGGATGCAGAACGGATGCAGAACAGATGCAGCACGGAAACAAAGCGTTTTAAAGCGGAAAAAATGTTCGCAGAGGGGACCTATCTCGGATATTAAGGATGTCTAGAGGATGCCTAGAGGATGCCTAGAGATGCAAAGGACACCTATATGCCTATAAAAAGGGGAGCAACTCATCTGCATCTCACTTTCAGCCCAGCAGCCCAGCTGTGCAGACCTCTGCAGCCTTCATCTTCCTCTTCCTCTTCCAAAGCATCCAGTCATGTCCACCGTGGATCGTACCACAGTCCTTTTGGCAGCCACCATCCTTCTGCAACAGTACAAAGCCATCTACAGGCTCTGTAACTCTACTACAGGAAGAAAAAGAGGCGGCCAAGAAGCGTCTGGGTCCGAAAATGGATCGGGAGAAGAGCAGAGTACGGACTGTACAACAAGGTGATGCTGGAGCTCAGGAACGAAGACACTCGGGCGTTCTAGAATTTCATGAGGATGCCTCCAGCCATGTTTGACAAAGTTGTGCAGCGGCTGACACCCAGGTTGACCAAGGCAAAAACAACCAACTTCCGGCCCAGCCTGGAACCTGGGCTCAAGGTGGCACTCACTCTGGGCCACCTGGCCTCAGGACACCTACAAAAGCATGCAGTATGGCTGGAGGGTGCCACACAACACCATCAGCATTGTGGTCGAGAAGTGGTGCAGGCCATCATCAAAGAATACCTGGAGGAGCTCCTCCAGTGCCCCTCCACTGAAGAAGGATGGAAGAAAGTTGCAGAACAGTGGTATCAGAGGTGGAACTTCCCACACACCGTTGGAGCCACAGATGGCAAGCATGTGGCCTGCAAAGCTCCGCCAAGTCGGGGTCCACTTATTTCAACTACAAGGGCTTCTTCAGCATTGTCCTCTTCGCCATGGTCGATGCTGACTACAAATTCATGTACATCGATGCTTCAGGGCTACGGCTCATCTTCAGATGCCCAGGTATACAACACCAGTCACCTCAAGGAGGGGCTGGAAGGCAACCTCATTGTGGGCTTCCCAGATCCAGACCCCCTGCCAACGACACGCAAGATGTGCCCTACTCATCGTGGGGAATGACGCCTTCTCCCTTAGAACCTACCTCATGAAGCCCTACACTTCCAGACTCCTCACCCGTGAAGAGAGGATCTTCAACTACAGACTGTCCAGGGGAAGGCGGGTGGTGGAGAACGCCTTTGGCATCCTGAGCAACAGGTTCCAGGTACTCTCACCATCATGCAGCATCACCCAGAGACTGTGAGGAGGATCATGGAAGCTTGCTGCATCCTGCCACAATCTCATGTGCACCCGCTACCCAGTCTTGCAGAACAGGCTCATGGACTGTCAACAAGGCAATTGGGACATGGAGCCTGGGAATGGAGGCAAGGCGAAACCTGATCGACACTCAGGATGTGCAAGGCCACAACAGAGCCTCACGTAAAGGGAAGAAGCAGCGCAACCTCCTGAAACACTGGTGCAACTCCCCAGCTGGAGCGGTGGAGTAGCAAGACAGGATGGTAGATGCTTAATGGATGCTTCCTTCAGCCTGTCTCATCACACGGATGAGATTTTGCCATGTATGTTGGGTGGGCCTCCAATGAACAGGGCGTTTAATAAAGATGTGTGTTTGTGTTCAAATGTGTGGATCAATGCTTACATTGTTATTGATAAAAAAGGGCCATGGGTGTGGCATCTGGAGGGTAGACCATATAGTCCCACTATGCTTTGCACTGGAGGTTTATCTATCCCACAGCTATTACCCATCCCAAAGGTATCCCTGCTCATTCCACAGGTATCCCTGCCCACCCCACTGCTATCTTAACCCATCCCACAAGCATGCAAAGGCTTAAGCCAATTCTAAAAGTTTCCACCAAGACTTTATTAAAAAAAAGAATGAAGCAAGTGTGTGAATCAAAGATAAACTTTATTGAACAACAAGTTGTAAAAAAAAAATGACCCAAGTCAAGTGTCCAAATAAAGTCCACAGGTAGCCAGCTACCCAGTCTCTGGCACTCTTCTTGGTCACTCGGAGGGGTGCCCAGTCTCAGGGGTGAAGGGTCCAGGTGCTGTGGTGGTGGTGGTGCTGGAGTGCCTGGCCCGAGAGGACAATAGGGACGGTGTGTTGAGGAAGGTGTCGGACAGCTGGTTCACCCCGCGATGCTGAGAGGTCCTTCCTCCATGCCATGGGGTGTCAGCCCCAGTACTGATGACAGATGTACTGAGGCCGGGCTTGGCTGTGGGGTGGAGGAAGGAGTAGTGTAGTGGGGCTGTCTGCTCTGCAGCTGGGTGAGGACTGGTGTGGTGGCATCATTGGCGGTGGGTGGCATCGGTGGCATCAGTGGAACTGGTGGCAACGGTGTCGCCCAATGACTCTGTGCCGTGGACTGGGAAGGGCTGCTGCCTGTGCTGCTGAACCTCCTGGTAGCCGTAGCCCTGGTAGGTGAGGGTCTGTGGGAAGCCTGGAATGGGAGGGACATCACCTGGGGTGGAGGTGGAAGAGCAGACCTGGACTGGGTGGGAGCAGGTTCCTCTGGGTCTGGAGGGTTGTGAAGCAGCTCGGTGATCCGGTCCTTCACCAGCTGGTACTGTGGATCCGCCATTTCCTTGAGGGGTCTGGTTGACATAGGTGAGGAAGGGCTTGCGGTTGGAGTGAGGAGTTGGTGTGGAACAGCTGAGAGAGGAGATCTATGCTGGTGTGGATGGTGTCCGTTGATCTCCAGCAGGACAGTGTGGCTCTGCCCCTCCTGCTGTCCGGCTCTGTGCCTTTCTGCGGAGGCGGAGCTGGGTGGTGGTGATGCGGCTAGGACTGTGGTGGACTCAATGTCTCCTTTTCTCCCACCGCACCAGGGAGTCCTCTACACACTCCACCATGCTTACCACACCTGTCCGCGGGTTCTCCGCTGTGGCAGCTCCACAAGAAACCTGCCTGAGAAAAGGACTGACTCTCGGCCGGAAGAGGACTGGCTCTCAGCAGGCTGCCGGAGTGAGAGGGTAGTGAGAGGGCTGCTGTGTGCTCCTCGGTGGCGGACCTCACCCTCCAAGAAACTGCACCTGGCCATGATGTAGGTCTCTCTGTCTGTCAGCTTCACAGTGGCCTGGCCAGATTTCTTGAGGTGCAGCTTCCCGTACCAGGTGTGCATATGTTTCCACTAGCCGAGGAGCACCTCCGAAGTGTAACCCATACTCTCTGCCCTCTCTCTCCAAGCAGCCTGCTTCCGCTTGGTGTCCCTGTACAGCCGGTGTCCCTTCCGCCACAGATAGTCGTTCTCTCTCAGCCACTCC
This sequence comes from Laticauda laticaudata, assembly GCA_004320025.1. Taxonomy (NCBI): domain Eukaryota; kingdom Metazoa; phylum Chordata; class Lepidosauria; order Squamata; family Elapidae; genus Laticauda; species Laticauda laticaudata. The sequence goes on from BHFT01037150.1 coordinate 9,580, forward strand.
AGCACCTCATCCTCGTGCGCCTCCTCAATATAGTATTGCCTCCTCTCCCGTTGTCGCATACGCCTCTTCCTCCCTTGGCTGGACCAGATGGGCCCTCATCAGAGGGGCTCCCAGGTAGTAGGGGCTGCTCCTCCACACCACCACCACCAGCAGCAGCACCAGCAGAATCATCATCATCATCATCATCATCATCATCATCATCCTCACCAGCAGGATCATAATCACATCATCATCATCAGCAGCAGCAGGATCATCATCATCAGCAGCAGCAGCAGTGGCAGCAGGATCAGCAGCATCAGGACCAGCAGGACCAGGATTAGCAGCAGTAGAGTAAGCACCAGCAGGGCCAGCAAGTCCAGGAGCACAGAGCAGGACCAGGATCATGAGCAGGACGAGCAGGACGAGCAAGACCAGGATCACGAGCAGGACTAGCAAGACCAGGAGCACGAGCAGGACGAGCAAGTCCAGGAGCATGGAGCGGATGTGCAGGACCAGCAGGACCAGGAGCAGCTTCAACAGAGAAAGCCCCAGCAGAAGCCCCAGCACCAGCAGAATCACCACCGCCAGGAGCAGTTTCAGCAGAAGCCCCAGCAGAAGCAGAGTCAGGGGCAGGGTATGGGAGGTTGGCCCTGTCCCTTCTTGCCAGGGATGGTGGCAGGTTGCTGAGACTTTCGCTTCCTCCCATGGTTGTGGGTTGCTGGCTGGCAGGAAGGCTGGCAGGAAGCCAGGCACCAAGGGCTGGCAGGTAGGCACCAAGGCTGGCAGAAGCCTGGCAGGTAGGCTGGCAGGAAGCCTGGCAGGAAGCCTGGCAGGTAGGCTGGCAGGAAGCCTGGCAGGAAGCCTGGCAGGAAGCCTGGCAGGAAGGCAGGAAGGCAGGCAGGCAGGCAGGCACCAAGGCTGGCAGGCAGGCATGCAGGCAGGGCAAGGCAAGGAACTCGAAGTGTCCAGCATCAGGTCTTTCCTCGGAATGCTGGCCACGTGCGAGCTGCTTCCCTTTATATCTGGGGGCTTACGCAATGCTTCCCCCCTGCATGCGCAATAACACTCGGCATCCGTTCTGCTTCTGCTGTGCATCTGCTAGGCTTCCGCGTGCATCCGCTTATCCGCTGTGCATCCGCTGTGCATCCGCTTCATCCGTTCGGTGTCTGTTCTGCATCCGCTGTATCCGTTCCGCATCCGCTTCGCTGAGGCCCCCCGGAAGCCCTGCGGTTGCGCCATCCGCTCCCACCCGCTTCCATCCCGCTGGGCTTCTGTTCCGCATCCACTTTGCATCCGCCCTGCGTCCTCCCCGCGTCCGTGTTATCCGCCCAGTTATGCAAATTTTTGCCCCTTTTAAGAGCGGAACAACGGATGGAACATTTTGCTCGTCCGCTGTGTCCTTTTTGCATCCATTGGCCAGTGTGACATGGGCTTAAACGATGGACCATCTAGTTAGCTGCTACAAGAAAATAACCCAATCTGAATGCACAATGGAATGACAAAGTAGCAAGAATGATGCATTGGAAGATCTGCAAGAAATACCATTTGCCTGCAAGTAAAAACTGATGGGACCACAAAATCGACAAAGTAATAAAAATGAAGCTAACATTCTTTGGAATTCTAGAATTCAAACAGACAGGACCTACCACATAATACCCCAAAGTTATCAATTGTCAATAAAAAGAGACAAAGAAGTCTGGATAGTGGACATTGCAGTACAGATAACAGATAATCAGAATTGGAAGGGATCTTGTAGATCATCTAGTCCATCCCCCCACCCAAGCGGGAGACCCAACACCATTTCTGACAAATGGCAGTTTAATCTCTTCTTGAAGGTCTCAAGTGATGATGCTCCCACAGCTTCCGAGGGCAAGCTGTTCCATTGGTTGATTGTTCCCACTGTCAGGAAATTTCTCCTTATTTCCAGGTTAAATCTCTCCTTGTTCAGCTTCCATCCATTATTCCTTGTCTGGCCTACAGGCGCTNGGCGCTTTAGAAAATAGCTTGACCCCTTCCTCTCTGTGGCAGCCTCTCAAATATTGGAAGACTGCTATCATGTCTCCCCTGGGCCTTCTCTTTACTAGACTAGCCAAGCCCAGTTGCTGCAACCATTCGTTGTATGTTTTCGCCTCCAGTCCCCTAATCATCCTGGTTGCTCTTTTCTGTACTTTTTCTAGAGTGTCAACATGATGAACAAAACTGGATGCAGTACTCTAGGTGGTCTTACTAAGTACATGGAGACCGCAGAAAAGAGAGAGAGAAAGGAAGAAAATCACAAAATACAAAGATCTGCAAATGAAAGTAGAACAACTGTGGCAAAAAAGCAAAAAATAATACCAATAGAATTAGTCTCTTGAGTGCAATCCCACATCTGGAGTAACACTTGAATACCATCAGCATTTACAAAATCACCATTAGCCCAGATCCTTGGGAAGGACACAGTAGGTACATAAAAATTCCAAATCCACTCTAAACATCTGGCTGACTGAGCGATAAATCATAGTCATAATGATATGAGGTTTTTCCACTTTGCTCTGTTATCTAATTGCTAAGTCCATAAAGATTCTTTGTAAGGAGTATAACTTGAAAGAACCCAATTTTCCATGATTTGGTCTCGATAGTAATTATCATTCCCATCATAAAGGTTAAGATTCTGTATGTCAGGCCAAGCACAATCAAGACCGTTTCATAACAAGTGCTGCACAGTACAATTTCAGTGAAAAATGAATGATGGTGCAATCTTTCTAACAGGAGTTCAGCTAAAGATTATAAAAAGGAAAAAAAATATGATAATATCCCAATTCTTGGAGAATTAGGGAATATGAAGTTTTAAAATATAATAAGAACAAACAAGTGTGTGACTGTTTAATCTGTCAATTGACCACTTTCTCAGTGAAGGATGTTTGGATGAAGAAAAAGCAGTTTGGATGAAGAAAAAGCAGTTTTTGGATGAAAAAAAAGCAGTTTGAAGGAACGCATAGCCTCCTCCCTGTAAGTCGATATGTCAGTGTAATTTTTTAGAATTCTTGAACACAGGAGAGTTGTAAAAAATGTTTGTCAGGAATTAATTGATCTGATGACCTGATTTTTATTTGAAAGGTTTTCATCTTGCATACTATTTTTCCAAAGCATGAAGGGAACTTGGTAAGGAAACAAGCTGTATAAGGAAATCATCTTGTTTGAATTGGCCAGAATAAGTCAGGTGATGCCTAGGGAGCTGGCCTTATTGTTAAACACAGTTCAGTGATAATATAGCATTCACTTCCAAAACACATGTGTGATCAGAAATGAAAACTGCAATTTAATTATACTAATTTCAGGAGTTTATGACTTAACCTAGTTAGCAAATTAATTTTCTGGGTATGCACAGAAAATTGTGCATACCCACAAAACAGAAAATACACTGAGCCAAAGCTAACTAAAAAAAAAATGGTTTTACACATGTTGAGATTCCTTCCATACCTTCTTCCATCCCCTATTGGCTAACACTAGCCAAGATTAGCATGTCATACAAAGAGATCTGCTAGGTGAGTAGCCAATCTGGTTAAATGTGTTGTGTGAACATTGTCTTATTCACTCTGCAACTTGGAAAACAGTTATTATAAATTAAATAGATATATAATACAGTGTATTATTGCATGATTTCCCCCCCTTCATTGGAAGCACAGAAGTGCTGCCGTGGTGAGAGAAATTGCATGATTTGAATGGAGGATGAACATGTTTATCAAGTCAAAAGAATAAGCACTCATTTCAATGTTCTTAATCATTCTTCTGGACAGAGACCCAAGATGTTCCTGCAAACCAAATATATTTTTTTTAATAGCCAACTGGGTATTTCTGGTTTTGATTTGCTTTTTGGATGTCAAGTTCCTTTTTTTGTCACATCTGTAACTAGAAGCTGGAAAAGTATTCTGCATTTAATGGGGTACTTTAAGGTGCTTGATAGGATCACAGACATCTAAATTCAAGCCCTCCCTTGGCCATCGTTCTCACAAAATGGATTTGCAGCAGTGCATCCCTTCCCAGTCTAAGGTAGATCTCAGGGACATTGGGAAGATCAGATGAAGAGATCTCTGTATGTGCCATCAGGAATTTGCAGAGGAAAGGTAGGAGAAGAGAATAATAAAGAAACAAATAGGAGGTGAAGGACAGGCATGTATCTACAGTAGATCTGAGGATGGTAGAAGAACATAATGGAGGTTTTTCTGTAATTCTACTGAGAGCCTTTCAAAGCTTTAAGAAAAAGGCAAAAGCATTCTCATTCCAAAGGAATTGTTTTGGGCTAGAGGACTTATGGTGAAAAAAAGAGCACATTTATTTTTTTTCCTAGCGAGGTCAGATTATTATTGTCTGGTCATTAAAGAAGAGAAATGGACTTTTTTCAGTGTTTGCAATTTTCTACTGGATTGAATGGTTATTAGCTGTTCTGATTAATGTGAGTGAGTGAATAAGTGAATGATTTAAAAATTCTCAAAATTTCATTGAGAAAAAATGGAAGACAAGTAGAAGATTGTTTCATGGAGAAGAAAATTGGGAGAGTATGGAAAAAGGAAAAACATTTTTCACAAAATAATATTCACTAGCCAAACAGAATACCCAGAGAAGGAACAGCTGCATTCAGCTTTTGATTAAATGATGTGGTAGGGAGGATGGAGAGCCTAGAAAGAAATGGGTTATGGACTCAGAAAGAGCACTGGGGGGCAGCTATGGCCCCTTTATGACATGTAGACTTCAAGTCCAGCATGCTGGTTCAGGAATTCTGGGAGTTGAAATTTCAGAAGTCTCAGGAATTCTGAGAGTTGAGATCATAAAGGAACCATAGTTGCCCATATCTGAGAAAGATATTAATCAGTAAACTTTTGGTTCACTGGTAGAATAGAGATTTTGTGATTCAACTTTGATAGTCTAATATATGCTGCTGGGTTACCTAATGCATTACATCCTGAGAAGAATATACTTAGTGACTATTACTTTTTATGTGTGAGTCATGCCTTTCAATGACAACTTAAAAAATTTCCATGAGATTCTGCATAAGAATTATTTGCCAGGTTCTCAAGGCTGAAAGTTAAAGATACTGACCCAAACCCACTCACACAAACTTCACCAACACAGAAAATGCAAATATATAGACATCTGCATGGCCACACATAAATATTTTTCAAGGCTTTCCTATTCAACCCTGACTCTTTGTTCTCCAGCTTGTGTGTTAATAATCACAGGAGAGAAAGGCTGAATCTTGGATTGAGACTGGAAGTGGTGGGCGGATAGCCAAGGAGACAAGTGTGATGGATGAGTGCAGGCAGATGTACTGAAGGGGTGGAGAGAGAAAACCAAAGAAGACTGAAGACATGGAATGGGAGCAGAGAACCTTGAAGGAAATGGGGGTGAGGACCCAGGAGGAGGAGGAAGAAGACTGGAATGTATGAAGTGGAGACACAGCTGCTCCAAGGTTGCTTAAAAACCAACAAACAAGCCTAGATATTAGAGCTCTTTTTGGATTCTTGGCAGGACTGAATGTCCGCTGTCTAAAAAAGAACTTGTCTGGGAAAGAACAGGCATATGCTTGCCCAGAGACCTGCCAGTCAGAAGAGAATATTTTGAGGCTAACACATGTTAAAACAGCAGCAGCTGAGGCTCCAACTGAGCCAGCAAGTTAAGGGTTAAATTGTTCAGTACAAAATCTCCCCTAGCAACCAAGGTGGGAAGTCAAATATGTATAGGTCTACTTTTAGTTAACTGTCAGAGCTCCTCTTGCTAGGAAGCTACTTGTATGTAAGCCTGCTTCCTTTTTTAAAAACATAAAACAGATCTCTTTGGTTAATGCCAGGTTCTTTCCGTAAAGACCATTAGATGTAATTTGTTGGAGCTGCAGTTTATTATTCTGCTTGGTCATTTCTGTTAACAAGATGTGCACTGGTTTGGCTCAAGATCCATTGCAGCTTGCTTAAAAAACTCACTGAAATTGAGCTCAGATCCTGAGGATTTGACACAAACATCCATATACAGTAGTTTGCTTGGCAGTGGTTTATTTTTCTGAAATGCTTTCCTCAACGAAAGCTGAACTTCTCCACCACCAATTATACTTAAAGCAGCTCACCAGCTGCTTTAGGAACTGCCTCTGCAGTGACATTTCAGAGTTGCATTGATAAAAAAGTAACTTTAATAACAAGTCCTCACATTTATGACCTTTGGAGAGCTATAAAGAAAGAAAAGAACCAGTAAAACAAGAACACAAAATCATATGCACTTAGAGAAGATGTTCTTCTCTCTGTTAGAATCTACAGTGGTTCCACAACCATCCTAACCAAAGGTCTGGACATGTATTTTGTTCCAGGATCCTGATGAAGAAGTTGGACTCACAGATCATTCCATTTTAGCCTGATGGGTTTGCACATTATATTATGCACAATCTTGGTGGTTTAGAAAACATGTTTATGCCCACAGATTATGGGTAAAACAAATTATGGCTTCTTCCAATCATGAGTAAAATAAACCATAGCTCAGTATGACTATGAATCCAGTCATGGCATCTCATTGTCCAGTTGGTATGCAGCATTTATCTTTTGGTTTTATTTTCTGAAGTTTTGTCATGCCAAAATATAAGCAGGTTGCCCTTTGGAAGACTTCTTTGAAGAGTGGTGCAATCTTTCAAAATGAATCTGAGAAATGTAAGCCAGGTACCTTTTTTCTTGCTGTTCATTAAAGCAACCTGACATTTTAGACAAACATGCCAACCCCCATCCTTCATCCTCCAAAGTTATTGCTGAATTAAAGGCCTGAAGGAAAGTCAGTCCAAATGCAGAAAGGTCCAGCACACTTCTAAATTGTTTCTGCAGCATGTGAAACCATGCACTGTGTGTTTTAGGTCACACATCACTTCTTTTTGGCTGGTTCTGTTGCAATTTTATAGCCTGGGTATGATCTGCCTTTGATTTAAACCCAATTAAATATTGGTATGCACATTTTTTGTTTCTGGTTTTTAAAAATTTTACTTTGAACCTGTCTGCTCTGTCTTATTCATAGAATTCTATTCTATTCATCAACAGAATTATCTTCGCCTTATAACCCTCTGTGTTTCCTTCTAACTTCTCAATTTCTACAAAACCGCAAGCAACAAACATATAATAGAAAAACTAAAGTAGCAATGCAATTTTAAAAAAAACATTTTAAGTTTTAGGATCATTTCTCTTCTATGGGGGAGGAGGGAGAAAATCCATGGGATCAACTGAGAGCTCTTTGGGTCAAATTTGTCTTGGTTGCAAATTGCTTCAGCTCCGAAGTGAGGAACTGATGAATTTTCAAGCTTTGTGTAGTCAGCATGCCAAATAGTTCTGCTTCTAATATATACAGACATCTCTGCAGCCTGGAATTAGGAAAAGTCATCCTTTGGCTCAAAAGAAAGCACATATGCCTGGGATTTTTTTTTTTTGCCTCTTTGAGTTTTCTCTGAAAGTTAATTTATTAGTTGGCATTTGTACTGGGTATTGGGCCCAAACCTTCTCTCATCAAAGGCGATGGGAATCTTGCCACTGATTTCAACGGAAGCAGGTGTGAGCCCTTAATGAGGCGTGTGGCAGAGAAAGTGTGTATACACAGTGAGCCTAGAAATTGTCAGTGTTAGAAACCTCAGGCAAAGCCATTTATACCAATCCTGTAATGCACTGAATGGTACATGCTGGTTGGCATTTAAAAATTGACAAGAAGGCGATGGTGGGGGGGACTATTGAGCAGAACAAAATTCAAACAAGGAGATACTGTCATGCTGGAACAGTTCACCCCTCTCTTGGCAAAGTTAGAAAAATCTTGAAGAGAATGGCAGGATGGTGGTTACAAATGAGCAACAGCTAAGCTAGATCACAGATCAGAGGAGAGCTTGTGTCACTGACCTGTTTGTGTATGGGTTTGCCTTTAAAACCACATCCCTGTAACATTTGGAAGTCAACCTGAAGTGACTCCTCTTCCTTCTGTTGAACAAAACTCAAGGTCAGTAGTTCCAAATCAAAGCACATGCTTTTCCTATAAAATGCTCCGGAGTTAGATCTTGATAACTCAGGTTAAAATATTGAGTGTCTGATAGCACCCAGGAGACATGCTCAGGAAAGTTGAGAAGGTCAAAATGCTGGCTATGATAGTCAAATTTTTGCATGCATCACACGCATGCAATGCACATTTAAAAGGGACAGGCAGTGAATGCATGGCAGTGACTGCCATTTTGACTTTTTAACACAGCACACCCATTTTTGTCCCTGTTAGGTGCATTGGCAAGGCTGGCACAGTGAAATAGCCATCTGAATTAGCTTGGTCTTCAGGAATGCTGCTGAATGGAAGGTTGTCCCTACCAATAAACAAAAGGGAGATTTGACAGAAAACAAGACTTTAAAAAAATAATGCTTCGCATGCCGTATGCATGAGTCAGAAAAAAAATTTTTAGGAATTTGTTCAGCTGAGACTCCAGCACTGCTTTGTTGCTCATTAATGCAGTCACATCTTTTTCTGTCTTCTATGCACTTTGAAAAAAAGATACAACTACTTTAATGAGTGGGAAAGAAATCCTACTGAAGCATTTCTTCAAAATCATTTTCAAAACACACTTAGACCTATTATGGACACTCCCCACATTCTTTCCAGTCTCAGTATCATGAATTTGGGAAAAGTTCAAGAGAGAGTAGAGGCGGGGGCAGGAATGGTGTGCTTTGGTCCATGGAGTTGTAAAGAGTCGGACATGACTGTGAGTGGCTGAATAGCAAAGCAAGATGAATTTGCCTGGTGTTCAAAACTTGTCTTTCATTAAGAAAATGTGAAGGCTATGTGTGAGTATATGTGTTATATTTTCTCTTTTGTTTTTGTTTTTTTGTTTTTTCCATTCTTATGAATCACCATTTTGGAATGTATTTATCTCAGTCTTTTCATCATTTTAATGCTGTTGGTTACTTATCATACTTGATAGCCTTTTGTAAACAATTGAAGGGAATTAATTTAGATATAACCATGGATCTCCTCTGAATTATACAGATAGTCCTTGACTTATAACAGTTCATTTCTGACAATAAACTGCTATAAGTCAAGGACTACTGTATAATTGAAGTTACAACAGCACTGAAAAAAATGACATATAACTGTTTTTCACCATTATGACTTTTGCAGCAACTCCATAGTTACATGATCAAATTTTAGATGCTTGGAAAACTGATTCATATTTATGACAGTTGCATTATCCTGTGGTCTTGTGATTATCCTTTGCAACCTTCTGGCAAGCAATGGAGAAGCCAACTTCACTTAACAACAGCCGTTTAGATGGAAGAAACCAGACTCTGATCTGGCAGTTTGAAACAAAAAAACAACAACCCTCTGAAACCTTGAAATGTTCTTTCCAGTAGTTGCAATAGATTGAATCTGTTTGAATGAATGGATGCTTAGTTCAAGCACTGCAAGTCCACAGCAAGTCCTCTCCCACTTTATTTTTATGAGATCTAAAGCCTCACCACATGGCTGAAAGGCATAGTTTCTGTTGTCTCTTTCCTTGAAATAATGCTGGAAATACTGCTTTTAAGCCTCTGCTATATTCCTAAATTGTCTCTGGAAAGGTGCTGATGATGTTTTAAAGTCCATTGAAGAGTGAACTGGAGATTTATCAAAATACTCCCATAGCTGATAAGGCTGGATGGCCTGTCTGTGCTTTCCTATGATCTGAACTTAGAGGTCTGGGTCTTAGTTGGATTAGATTTTGTGGGCCATTTGTTGGATAACAATACTAATAACACTTAAATTTACATACCCCTTCATAGTGCTTTACAGCCCTTTCGAATCAGCTTACAGGGTCAGCATATTGCCCCCAATAAATCGGGTCCTCATTTTACCCACCTCAAGAATGGAGGGCTGAATCAACCTTGAGTCGGTCAGAATCAAATTGCTGGCACTGAGCAGAATCAGCCTGCAATACTGCATTCTAACCACTGCACCACCATGGCTCTTATTTATTTTTGGATGTAAGAATAAAAGTGATACGAAAAGAAAGAACCATTTTGTGAATTTGTCCTATGTGAAGGCTCTCTCTGGGTATTTTTTGTTGACCCACAGAAATTGTGTGTGTGTGTGTGTGTGTGTGTGTTGGTAAGGAATAAAGTGATAACCTGTATTTTTATTCTCCCAACCCAAGCCCTCAGTTTCATTTACTGAGTTGAACATGGGAAATTTTATGGGTGGATTTCAGTGGTGGGATTCATTTTTTTTATTACCAGTTCTGTGGATATGGCTTGGTGGGTGTGGCAGGGGAAGGATACGGTAAAATCTCCAGTCAGAGGTGGTATTTGCCAGTTCTCCAAATTACTCAAAACACTACTGGTTCTCCAGAACTGGTCAGAACCTGCTGAATACCACCTCTGGTGGATTTGGTCTGATGTTATTGCTTTGAGTAGAGGAAGAAATGGTGGACAAAAAAACATGACTTCATGAAAAGCAGAGCCAATGATCGCAATGGAATGAAGAGTTGATGAGTGGACTGGTTATATGTAGTTGCTATCCAGACAAGGAGAGGACTTGAGATTGCCCAAAAGTACTCCAGATAAGTTGCTAATTAAAAGGAGACTGTAAGATAGTGGTTCCTAGGTTTAAAGCTCTGGAAGATGAAGGAATACCCATCTAATTCAAACCACAAGAAAGAAATTACCCTCAGCAGCTACATTAGAAGCAATTAGCATATCTGAGGTTTCTCAGACTAAATTACATGAGTCTGTGGGGCTGGGGTGGTAAAACAAATAAAAATGGTTGCTTTAAGATCCTCTCCCCTTTTAATATGCATTTGGATGCACATCAAAATGGAATGGGCTTTGCTTACATGGTTGTGGCTATTAATTGACTTTTCCCCCTCCTTTTGGAGGAAAATCCTTCAAAATATGTTTGAAGTTTCAATCTAGGAAAGTAACTTGATCAGAATTTCTCTTATTATTACATTAATATTGACGTACTTTGATTGCTAAAGTTGGGGAGAGATGTTTTTATAATTTTCTGCCTTCTGTGCCAAAATAACTTGGCTTTGTCTACTGTAGAGGTGGGTGATCTTTTGACAGCACTGTGAGTGTTTTAATTGGTATTCTTTGTAGGATCTTAACTTCTCTGAGATCTCCAGTATAGTGTTTTATATAAATATGCTAGATGTTTCCATAATATGTTTGATTATCATTGAAAGCAAATGGTCCCAAGTTTCTTCAAGGAAAGTAAGAAAAAATGTGTAGCTGATAACTCTAGCATTATGAGGAAGTAAACCTATGTGTACACCTTTTACAAACATAAAATTATTTTTTTTTTTACCTCAGGGAAAACCCCCCCCAAATAATTAGCAAAATTCAATATACAGTCTGGGCTTCACGATATCAGTATGTGTCACATGCAAGTAACAAAATCAGACAATAGAGATTCCACCTCCATAATGCAGGCTACATTAGCAAATGCACTCTGACCAACTGCCACAAGGCTCAGGTTTTGTATGCTTTCATTCTGCCTACACATTGGAAATCTTTAAACACTTGGGAATTTGTGTTGTCAGAAATCACATTTTCTTATGTGCATTTTCTATGGAATTTTTTTATAAAGCAAAACATGCAAAGTGAGGGTTGAAACCTCACTGATTTATTGCTGGACTCTTTCTGTGCCCATTGCAAGGTAATAATGGAGTCAAGTTTGATCTATTAGTGAAGGTGCTGGTGTAGAAACCAGGAGATGGTAAATTTTAGATCACTCCTGAGACATAAAAATTACCTGATAACTTTAGGCCAGTCACTGTCTCTTAGCCCAACCATCTCATAGGATTATTGTTGTGGGGAAAATAGGAAGAAAATTATCTATGTCTATCACATTGAGTCATTATAAATAAAAGTGGAATAAAATCCAATTAATCATAATGATATACTCAAATTGGCAATTTAGTCACAATGCAAATGCAGGAGAATATTTGTAGGGAAAATAATTTACTCTCCATTCCTCACTATTAATACAAGCCTATATCTGTGGTGACTCAGTGGTTAGAATGCAACAGTGCAGGCTAACTCACCACTCACTCCAGGAGTATGATTCTGAGCAGCTCAAGGTTGATTCAGCCTTCCATCCTTCTGAAGTCAGTAAAATGAGGACCCACATTGTTGGAGGCAATATGTTGACTCTGTAAACCACTTAGTGAAGGCTGTAAAGCACTATGAAGTGATACATAAGTCTAAGTGCTATTGCTATACAAAGGCATGTAGCAGCTATATATTTATGTACAGCTATGTATTTATGTATTGTCCCTTCCATTCAGGGTTAACTCTGGAAGACTGCTTAAATAAGCCTTTCTGTTTTCTCAGCAATATTTTTCAGAAATGGTTGTCATTGCCTAGGATTGAAATAAAACCACTAGCTCAGGATTACATAGCTGCTTTAGGATCAGAGCAAAACTAGAAGTTGAAGTCTCTTGTTTTTATGCCTAGTGCGTTAACTCAGTTTTCATCTATTTCTTTCTGCCATCTATCACATATTTGAATCTATTCCCAAGAGAGTAGATTAATTAATTAATTAATTGTATTTGGAGACCATCTGCTTCTGTCATGGAATGAATTTGATAAATAATAGAAAAACAACATCAAAAAGCTAACCAGGAAAATTTAAAATATCCCCAACTCAAAAATAGCAGTAAACTTTCCTGTCTGTTAATATATTGAGGAAAACCAGTTGTGATTTCAAGCACAGTGTAGCAGGGAAGGACCAGCCATTCCATCAAGAACAAAAGGTTTTCCAACACAGCCAGTTTTAGTATTTAGTATTTATTTGTTTTGTCAATTGCTTACAAGATAAAGGTATAAGAATAAACAAAGTTTTGAATACATGAGATAGATACTTATAAGAAAAATAAAAAGAAACAATAGGACAGGGACGGTAGGCCACAATTGGTGCGCTTATGCATGCCCCCTACAGGCCTCTTAGGAAGGGGATGAGGCTCAATAATAGACACGTCTCAGGTTAAAGTTTTTGGGGTTTGGGAGAAACCCAAACCCAGAGTCAAGTAGAGTATTTGCAAACATTGACCACTCTGTTGCTGAAGTTGTATTGATGCAGTTAACCTGGAGTTTGTATCTATTGTGTGCTCTTGTATTGTTATGATTGTTATGGCTGAAGCTGAATATTCATTTACAGGTAGGAATTGCAATGTATGATTTTATATTACTATATTTAGATTCGGACTAGAGGGGCATAGTCTAGGTTTTCTAGGTAAAGAGTTTCAAGTCTAGTGACAAGGTATTCTGGCAATGAGTGGAGGAGCAGAGAACTCTTCTTGTGAAATATTTTCTGGACTTTTTCAATTGTGTTAATATAAGATACATTGATATGGGTTCCAGACTGATGAGCTGTAATCAAGTATAGTCCAGCAAATGTTTTGCATGCTCTAGTTAGTAGTGTAAATATTACCAGAGAAGAAACTATTAGGATTAGATTAAACAAGTCTTAATCCTTTTTGGCTATGTTAGTCACAGTGGGTTCTAGCACTTAGATCATTTGAGATGACACTCCAAGGTCCTTGACAAAGTTTGGATCTATCAACAAAGGTCTTGACTATTCAGCCTGTATTTTATTTTCTGATTTTTTTTTGCCAGTATGTAGGACAGAGCATTATTTGTTGAGATCTGAAGTTGCCATTTGATGACCATTCTGATACACAGTCGAAGTCTTTTTGGAGTGTAGTGGTATTGTCTGTCGGTGTTGAATAGCTTTACATCATCAGCGAAGAGAACACAGTTGCTCTTGATATGATCATTAGAGGTCATTTATGTAGAGTATGAAAAGAGTTGGTGCCTAAAACACTGCCTTGGGGGACACCACTGTTGACAGGTATAGAATTGATAGGTACGCTCTCCAATTTTTGCACAGTTGTTGTCTGTTTGACAGGAACGCTTCTATCCAGTTATGTAGGTGTCCAGAGATACCATAGATTTTAGTTTTAGAAGTAGTTTGTGTGTACCACTGAATCACAAGGCTTTACCAGAAGTCTATGTAGATTGATTCTATTGCTTTGCCCTGATTGGAGTCGTGCAGCCAATATGTTTTTTCAGTGTAAGAGTTGCAGATTACATGAAGTTTTTTCCTTAAAATCAAATTGTTTATTAGAGAGTAGGTTGTTTGTTTCTAAGTGAGGATGATGGATGGTTTTAATAATTGATTCATGAATTTACAGGTGATGCAGCATGAGAGATTGCTCTGTAATTTTCAAACTAGGCTCTGGGGTCTCCCTTTTTGAAGATGGGTATGACTGTGGCTGTGGACCATAGTTTTGGCAAGGAGCTGTTCTGAAAGATTTTTCAAAGATTATGCTTGAGGTTTGGCTATGGCGTGATAGCTTTTTTAAGAAGTAGGCACATATTCTGTCCGGTCCAATAGATAGGGATGGTTTTAGATTGCGCAGTGCTTTTCAACAATGTCTTCTGTAAAACGATATGATATTACATCATTGTAATTGTCTTTGGTTCGACTAGGAAACACTGGGCTTGATCCATTGCTGGATGGATCCTGAGATGAAATACTGAGCCAAAGAATGTGTTAAAGAAGTCTGCTTTGATGGTGTCGTATGTTGCAGTCTTTGCCCTTAGGTCCTTTCAGGGTGGATGGACATTGAGTCTTTTAGTTGTTGTTTACAAAATTGGTAGAAAGCATGGCGTGAATTTGTATGTAGATGTTTCCTTCAATGTGATAATTAGTGCATTCAGTTTTTATCTGATGCATAGTTTTTTTTTATTGGTTTTGAAGTTGCAATGTGACCAGATTTTTTTTCACCAAAGTGATCTCTTTTTGGGATTGGAGTTTCCTTATTGTTATGAGTAATCTTGTTTTTCTTGATTTTGGAGGTTGCTATGGTACATTCCTGTCTTTCCTGAATTTGACTAACCTACTTGAGGTAGAGGATCTATTGCTAAAAAAAAAAAAAGAGGGTTTGCAACATGAAAAGCGCACCCTTTTGGTCTCTGATTTTGATAGTCCCAGAAGGATGGTGTGTTGTATGACTAGGATATGCAATAAATTAAGCATGGATGCTACCAGAAAGAAGCTTTTCCTTGTTTTCTTTATGGCAATTCCAGCTAGACCGTAACCAACAAACTGTTTTATCAGATACTTCATATTCTACCTGCACACCATAAAACAAGCAGAGAGATCCTCAGTAATTCCAAGACATCTCAAAATCAATTATGCATAGCCCAGAGGAATCTGGCTAAAAAAAGTAGATTTGCAATTTTTATGAACTGGATGTTAAATAAGATGTGATCATGCTTCTTCATCTTTCAGGTGGTTTGACAAAATAATCCAGGATCTCCCACAGTGCATGCAATTTCTCAATGTTTTATGGGTAAAGTAGATCAACAACATATCTCATATTATGAAACAATAATAAAAAAATGAGCAAAGCCAGTCAGGTTATGCATAGCTTTCTGATTCACCTTCTAAAGGTAACAGTGAATTGTCCTCAAGATTCAAATGACCAGGCTTAAATGATAATTCTTGATAATTCTCCAACTCTGTGGAGAAGTTGATGGGAAGGTGAAAGGAAAGAGTAGACACTAGGTGGATTCAACAACTGTAATAGTATGTGAGAATGATCATAAGAAGCAAGACAATACAGCCAAGGAAATTGTATTTTTAAAGGCAGCTTGGCCTCAAAGAAATGTGGATCAGGCAAGAGTATCAGAAGCAGCCATTTTTAGTTTTACAGGTTATAAGGTTTTGTGTGTTGGGAAGGATAAGAAGTACTTTCAGATTTGCAAGATTCTGTCAATGTAACATTACTATAAAGTGGAATTAGCTCTTCTGGTCATTCTTGTATGGTCTATCTAGTAAGTTTGACAATTATAGTCAACAGGTTACCTTTTTATAACAGGTTACCTTTTTAATATGTGAAGGACAAAGTTAGAGACAGGCCTTCTTAGAGAAGTTCTATTTAGAATAGAATAGAGTAGAGTAGAATAAAATTATTCATTGGACAAGTGTGATTGGACACACAAGGAATATGTTTTGGTTAAAATGTTCTCAGTGTACATAAAAGAAAAGATACATTCATCAAGAGTCAAGAATCATAAGGTACAACACTTAATAATAGTCATAGGGTACAATAAGCAATCAATCATACTAGGAAACAATCAATAAAAATAATAAGGATACAAGCTACAAAGTTGCAGTTATACAGTCATAAGTGGGAGGGGATGGGTGAAAGGAAGGATGGGAGGATTGACAGGAATAGTAATGCAGACTTAGTAAATAGTTTGATAGTGTTGAGGGAATTATATGCTTAGCAGAGTGATGGTGTTTGGGGGGAAACTGTTATTGTGTCTAGATGTTCTGGTGTGCAGTGCTCTAGAGCATCGTTTTGAGGGTAGGAGTTGCCATTAGGTAGTTGCCATTGATTATGGCACATAATCAGGGGTGGGATTCTACCAGTTCTATCTGGCTCTATAGAACCCCTTGTTAACTTTCTAAGCAGTTCGTAGAACCAGTAGTTAGAAGCAATCTCCTTTTGTCCCCCCCCTCCCCTTATTACATTCTTGGCAGACAGACTAGACTTACTGTCTCTGGAGCTTTGGGGCTTGGCTTTCTTAAAGGGGAAGGGTTGTTTTAAGATTCTTACACTGCTGTTGGGAGGAAATACTTCCCTGGACAATCAGCACTTTGAAGAAATAATTGAATAATGAAACAAAACTTTTAGTGACAGGGAACCAAGATGAGTGACATTCAGCAAGTCTTCTTGGCTAGCTAGAAAAACTGACATTCAAATGTGAGTTTACATACCCTTTCTGAGTTTTGGTCTAAAACTGATTTTTGTTAAAGTTTAATTCTGTGCTTGGTGACATTTAATCCTGTGTTTATTGATGGGATAATTTTCCCTATTCAGCTTCGTTTGGAAGGAAAAAGGTTAATCTCTGTTCCTGAAAAGAAACTGGGTTGAGAAATTGGCTAGTCCCGTGTCTATTTGGTCTGGTCCTTGGTTTAACAAGCAACAGTTACTGTTGTGATTTAATTATTTGTATTTTTAAAAAAATATGTTTATTGAAAGTTTCAAAAAAAAACAATATATTTTTTTTAAAAAGAGAAACATGTTCTCACTTTTTTGCAATGTTTTCATAGCAGTGTACAGTTCTAAGTACCAATTAAAGTCATTTGTTACAAGTAAATCTATAACTTGTTTCCTAGATCCTTACTTTTTGGTTATTATTACAATTATAACACAATATTTATTTAATTATATTACTTTACATATATACATAGCTATATATACATTAATCCTTATTTCCATTTTCACTTGTTTATTTAATCGGTTTCATCAGACATCTTTTCTTCCTTTTTATACAACCATTTATACCATATATTCCAAGTTGTAAAAACCTCCCCCTTTTCCTTATTTTTTAGTAACATTGTTAATCTAACCATTTCTGCACATTGGTGGATTTTATTAGTTATTGCAAGGTGTCATTGTTGATTTCCAGTTTTGGGCAAAGACCTTGCTGCTGTAATGATATGTGATATCAGATGCTGGTGTTTTTTGCTCCATGTTGGTTCTATCTGTTTGGTTATCTATCCATGTCCAAAGAGACAAAGGTCTCTGGGGTTGAATTAATTCTTTTTAGATTTTGTCATCTCTTTTAACCTGGTCTATGTCTTAGCACCAGTACTTTTGGGCTTAATAGGGAACGATGCTCATCACATTGTGCAAAATTAAGTATACCCTGGCTAAAGCTTCATTCTCCCAACATTTGTGGTGACAATCATCTAGGGAACCTCACACGATCACGGGTGTCCTAAGCAAAGTCTTGTCGGGTGCGGGACTGCGTGTCATATAGAACATCTTTATACAACACTTATTTCTTTTATTGTAATGATACTTTAATATGTGTTACCAATTTAGTTCCAGTGTCTTCAACTATATCTCCAATATTGTAGTATTAGCAATTTGCACAACCTCTTAGCCATGTTATCATGCTCTTCTTAACCATTTTCTTGCTCTGCCATTTTAAATTTCAATAAATATGATTTTGTACATTTTGGTTAATCATCTTTTTTTCACTTCCTTGTAAAATTTTCTCATTCCTTGATCTGCATTATAAAATCCAATTGTTCCTTGTCTTTTTGTGCTTTTGTCTTGAATGTGAACATATAGATATAGATTTTTAATTGGTATTGTGTTTTCAAGTCGCCTTCATCTTCATATTCATATTCTTATATATTTTATTGTTTGTTTCAAAATTCCCCCACTATAAATTAGTGGTATATCTAGTGCTTCCCATTAGCAGATAAGCCAGAGAGGTTTTTCACATAAATGGTTTCTTTTAATTTCTTTCCAGTAATACTATAACCGCAAAGTTCCCTCGATCCCAAATGTCTTGTGAAGTAGCTACTGGTTTTATTTTTTCCATCTCTCAAAGAAACGCTGACTTCCCGATACATTATCACAAGCTCGTTCTATCTTTTGAACCCTATAACGACAGCGGGGTCTATCATACTTCAGTGCCGCAGTCCCCTATCTGTAAATTTGAAGCCTCTATTTTCGTCAAATATCTTGTTGTTCCTTCCAGGTTAAATCCAGTGCTTTGATCCACGGTACTTGACTGCAGCTTGATTCGCTACATAATCATAAAGTACACATGACTCCAATAAAGGCTTCCAATTTACAGATTGGCTGGCACGTGTTCTTTTGAGATGGTTAGCAAAATTATAAAACAACAAAACCCTAAGCCCCAAGTCCTCCCTTGCTTCTCCTATCTTGCATAATTTGTATTTTTTACTCCAGCTTTTTTCCTTCTAGCCAAATAGAATTTGTAAGCTAAATTCTATTTTTATTCACGGTCTTCCAAAGACATGTTGTTTCCCCTCGTTTGACTGGCATGGTTGTTGCAAAGAAGATATAACAGTTTTGGTTAGTACATTTGTCTTTAATGTGGCTACTCCTGGTAAATTTAACCCATCTATCTTAGGTCTTTTTGTTCGTGGTGGCTAGTAACTTGTCATAGTTATTACAGCCCTTGTATTGTTAGGGAGCATTTTGCCCTGTAGCCAAATTCCTTAAATATTTTATTTTTTTTTCGTTGTCTGAATCCCTAATTCTTTTTGCTCAGTTCCTCATTTGCTTCTTTAGTACTAATTTTTAGTTATTATCTTAGTTTTTCTCTATTGTATTTATGAGTCCTGCTACTATACAAAATGCCTCTAATCTCTTGTATTAAAATTGTTTGCTTTGATTCTTTTAGGTCCGTCCACTTGAAGACCATTGTCATCCGTGAGCGCTTTGCGTTTATGTGTATGTTTCCTGTTATGTATGTTTCCTGTTTCCTGTCAACCCTGTCAATGTTTCCTTTCTGGGCTGTTAACAACACTTCTGATTGGATAAGACTAATATAATATAATGGCTGCTTAGAACAGCGCCCGCCACACTCATTATGGAACAGGCTCCTTCTAAGAACTCTCCCGGCGTATGACAGCCACTGACCTCACAGGACACGGCCAAATCAAAAGGAACATGGCAAGTGACCATCTCTGTCTCAATTCCTTTGCTTATTTTTTATATTGTTTGTGGTTTCTACATTGGTTACTATTTTGCATTTGTATAAGACATATATGTTTTAATTAGTACGTCGCAATTATTTTCACACAAATTCATTCCTAGATGATTTGCTCAGGTCAAAAAATTGCGCCAATTTTTTAACCTCTGTCAAATGTCTTATTGGACATCCAAAAATATTAACACCATCTGGTTAGATATTAGATGTTTAGTTTCATATCATACTCCCTTGACATTCCATTCATCTGAGTGTACTATAATATTTTTTAAATATATCTATTTGGGAGAAAACCATTCTGGTCTGGATAGAATAATATCCATGTCACACATTTTTTTTAAACTTATCCTGTGATTTACCGCTAAAATTTTTAATTTCTACATTTAGGAGTGAGGATAGGTCTGGTATTTCTATTGTGTGAGGATCTGTTTGTCTTGGAATGAGGGATATCAGAGCTTTCTCCATCCATGTTTGAGGGATTTTGCACAATCAGGCCTTCATCAATATTTCCACCAGCAGGTCGCCCCCAATATATCTTGGAATTCTTTATAGGAATTCTCAGGTATTCCATACTTGAATCCCTGGAGGTTTTATTGGTTTTCTGTCTTCCAATTTGCTTTCTTTTTACCTCCTTTTTAAGGTATTTTATTCATTTAGATATTCCCTTTAGACGTGTCTTGATTTTATGGATAGGTAGCTTCTTTGTCCTCAAATATTGCTCTGATGTTTTCCTCTAAATTGCTTCTTTTCTTGCTTATTAAGTTAGCAAAAAATAATTTAGGGCTACTGATGGTGTTCTTTTGCTCCTGAATTTGCTGAACAGCAGTATTCCATTGGCTCGATTCTTGTAACACTATTTAAAGTTCTTTCTCTACCTGCTCTTTTTTTACATTTGTGGAGGTGAGAGCCATCTTCCAGGGCATTTTTTGTTCTTCCATTCTGCAAAGTAATGTTTAGGTTATTTTAATTATTTCTTTGCCATTTCTTTCTTTGGGAGACATAATTGTTATTTTCGTTTGTTTCATGTCATAACTCTTTAATTCTTTTTTAAATATGTATTCATTTACCTGGATCTCTTTTTGCCAATTTGATATTCCATTTATTCCAGCTTCATTTGTCTCACAATCTGTTGATTCCTTACAGTTATCTCTATCTTTTTGCTACAGAATGACTATTGTCTAGACCACCCCTTTGTTGTTGTCCCATAAGTTTTGTGAGTTAGTTTGTGTGTTCATCAACATTAATTTCAAAAAAATGATTTTCCAGTCCTTATATTCATTTGAATATATTCTTTATCTTTCAGCAATACTCTTATTAAAGCGTCCATCTACATTGTCTCTTTTTCTTTCACTCTCGAAGTCAATTTATCAGATTTGTGGTTGGCCCAGGTTGTTTGGCAAAATTTACACTGTTTTTTTCCAATAATTTAGATCCATCCATATTCATAGTTCAATTCCGGAGGAGCAGGACCAACCCTGACCAAGATTTAATTATTTGTAGTTGTTTGGGTTTTTTTGGGGGAAAAATTTTGTTTCTTACCTTTTATTTTTTTTTCTTTTCCTTTTTGGTGGGTGGGCTCCCATGGTTTTTTTTGTTCTCTTTTTCTATCTGGGGAGGAGGTCTCTCTCACTGCTTGGAGTACTATCTGCAACTGTCTCTTTAGGATTATACTTCTACAGAGGCAGGGTAACACAACTTTTTTTTGTTTTTTCTGCAAGCTTGCCACTGACTTTCTTATTGCTCTTTCTGGGGGCATGTCCACACTTTCTTAAAGTCCTTGGAAATGGTCATTCCTTGGATATCTTGTGAGGTGAGTGAGACACAATCTTTAATTGTTGGTTAGCCAAATGGAATCGAATAAGGGACCTGCTTTTCCTGGGTCGTCTTTTTCTGGAGAGCTTGAATAACCTCTGCTTAAAGGGCGTTCACTTTATGTAGCAAGATTGGCTTCAGCTTGATAGTTATTTCACTGCATTTTTACACTATTTTCATTCGTCAAGGTGCTCTCGCACCCTGCCTGATTTGTAACTTCTGTGCTGCAAAGTATTTTTAATACTAATGCATGGCAAGCAAAGAAGCTTTTTGTATTTTTATAGGGAAGAATACTCATAAAATTTTACCTTCATATACAGGATAATTCTTGATGTAGCGCGAATCAGTTCATTAGTGACTACTTTCCCAAGTTTACCAATGGACTTCAAAGTTACAATGGCACTGAAAAAAGTGACTTATGACCATTTTTCACACTTATGACCATTGTAGCATCCCCACTATCATGAGAGGCCAGGCAAGGAGAAGCGCCCCTTGACATGAGTGATGTCGAGTTGGCCATGATCACCCAGTCACATGATCACCAAGCCATATCCACCAACTAAGCCACGCCCACAGAACCAGTTGTTAAAAAAACTAAATCCCACCCCTACACATAATCAATCAATCCTGTACAAAAGACAACTATATAGGAAATGTACCCTGTATAAAGGCTCTGGGTTTTTTTTTGGCAGGAAGCCGGGACTGGAATTATTTTCTGGTCTTCTCCCAAATGAAGGATATGCATTTTCACTTGCATATTAGTCATTCCCCACCCTCTTAAGCTATCTTCAAAGAAACCACTTTATGTAAACAAATATTATTGATGAACTCAACAAGGAATAAATAGTGTACAGGCAGTCCTCGACTTACAACAATTCATTTAGTGTTGAGTTACACTAGTTACAAAGTTACAATAGCACTGAAAAAGTGACTTATGACCATTTTTCATATTTATGACCTTTGTAATATCCCTAAGATCCCTAAGAATCACAGTGTAAGGCATCCAGAAAGTATCCATGATATCAATCATTCTGAAACGTTATCTCTCCAATTGATTTATTAGAAACAGATTGGCATGTCAAAAGCAATTTCCCAAGTGAAAGTTTTTTCACGCATTACACAGAATCCACTTTCTTTCCTCCCTTCTCTCCTCCCATTTCTACACTTCATAAATCAAGAGAAACAATGAACTGCAACTGGAAATTCTTAATACGACATACAAAATAACCTTGAACTTTTCAACTCCTCTAACTCTCTAAAAAAATGTGGCAGCTGAATTTCATAGCTAATAGGCGTCCCCCTTGAAAACTCCTCCTCCTAAAAGAAAAGAAAAAAACACATACAGGGGTTAATACACTGTCCTTAACACCTGATGAATTTTCCACAATAGTTGAGGAAGACTTAATTGGACAGTGACCGAATTGATTATCTTTGAATTTGGGAATGGACCCAAGAATTTTGGACCCAGCTTTCCTGCAGGATTTAGGGAAGATGAATTTACTGTTGTTATTGTTTTTAATTGAGCTGTTTGTTTTATCATTGTTTTTACCACAGCCATTTAAAATTTTTGCATTATTATTTATAGTTATATATATTGTAATCTGACAAGAATCCATAAACCCTGCAGTGCTATACAAATTTGATAAATTAAGTAAAAATAAATAATTTGGGAACAATGGAAATGGAATACTCCCCTGGGGATCATTAATTACACATCTAGGTTAATAAATATTACTGGGTCTCTCCCTTAACACAACTTTTATTTCCTTTAGATCTGGTCACCAACCAGCTTACTGGGTAGTTTCAACCTAAGATACAGCTTTGCAAGTTTTTTCACAGATGGAAGTCTTTTGCAGGCTATAAAATGGGCCTATTTAGAGAATAAGTTAATTATAGTCCAAATGATCATATTCCCTTCACTCTTAGGTAATTCACAATAAAGTCCATTGCGATCTCTTCCCAAGGTTGGGTTAGTTCAGCAACTTGTTGCAGGAGGCCAGGGGGTTTTCCAGTTCTGTGTTTCATTGTGGCACAAATTGAGCAACTTTTTACATAGTCCTCAATATCAGGTTTCATTTTTGGCCACCAGAACTTTCTTCTCAGTAAATATAGGGTTTTTAGGAATCTGAAGTGGCCTCCCAGCAGGGAGTCATGGCTATGCTTTAGTATCAGTAGTCTTAAGGTTGTGAGTACATAAAGCTTAGTCCCTTTCCAAGCTCGTCCATCATTCATTGTCAACTCGGTTTGATGATCCAGGAACCAAGGGTCAGTCAAGAGGGCTGTTTTCAATTCTGTAGTCAGCTTGTCTTCCAGGTGTTTGGAGTTGCAGTTGGCTTGGGCTCGAGTGGTCACTTGGCCTGCTGATTGAGCATCTGAAATTAAGGCTTGTACTATTTCCTNCTTATCTTCCAGGTATTTGGAGTTGCAGTTGGCTTGGGCCCGAGTGGTCGCTTGCTCTGCTGATTGAGCTTCTGAAATTAAGGCTTGTACTATTTCCTCTTGGTGGCTGTCAAACTGAGGTTTTCTGGACAGAGCGTCTGCCAGTACATTTTTTTCCTCTGGGGATATATTTAATGTTAAAGTTGAATTGCTTGAAATATTGGGCCCAGCAGACTTGTTTGGGTGATAATCTCCTAGGGGTCTTTAGAGCCTCAAGGTTCTTATGATCAGTCCATATCTCAAATGCTTCTGGCGCCCTTCTAGAAAATGCCTTCAAGTCAACAAAGCCCATGCTTTGGCAAATGCTTCTTTCTCCCAGACCACCCACCTTTGCTCTGAGTCTGTCAGCTTTTTGGACACATAAGCACAGGGCATCAGTTGGCCTTGAGAGCTATTTTGCAGCAAAACATCTGCCACCGCTACATTACTTGCATCCATTTGGACAATAAAAGGCTTGGTCACATCTGGGGGCTTGAGGATGGGCTCAGCTGTGAAGAGGCATTTTAAGGCCTCGAAACTTTCTGACAGTCCATAGTCCAAGCCAGGGGTTGACTTGGCTTTGGTTTAGTGGGCAACGGGCCCATTTTTAATAGCTCCATCAATGGGAGGGCAACTTCAGCAAAGGATGGAATAAATTGTCTATAGAAGTTGGCAAACCCCAAGAAACTTTGAAGTTGTTCTTGGGTTCTCAGGTGTTGCTAGTCCAGCACCGCTTTCACCTTTCTGGGGTCCATTTCAATCCACAGATTGGATGTTCGGTAGCCGAAGTAGTCCAACGACTCTTTGTGGAATTCACATTTTGAGAGTTGTCTAACTAGATATACTCAAATGAATTCCTCTCTCCCACTTTCTCAGGCTCAATTGTGGCAGCATGGGAGCATCAAATGTCAATATGGCTTCCAAAGCTGATAGCGACTGGCTTATATATAATATAATATATTAGCTGATCCATACAAAAATGCCCCCTATGCTTACAAGAGTAGATAGTTAAATTCACAATTTTAATTGAACTGACATAACTAATTTGATTTGAATCAGACTGGAATGTTATTCAGTTGTACATTTCTCCTGATTATACATTATTTTATACAGTATTAATTGAAATATATAAAATATCTTGGTGGGCAAGATTGAATGCAAATAGCTTATGAAAAATACTGTATATACAAAAATATGCAATGATTGCATTTTATGAATGCAGTTTAAAATCACAAAGAATATAAAAAAATGGCAGGTATAGAGAAGAAAAGAAGATACATTTGAAAGCAAAAGGGGCTAACACATTTTTAAAGACCACAGTGAAATAATATAGGTAGTTCTCAATTTATAACCATTGGAACTTTTTGAAGTTCCAGTGGTGCTGAAAAAGTGACTTATGACTGGTTCCCACATATAAGACCATCACAGCATTCCCATAGTCACATGATCAAAATTTGGGTGCTTGGCAAACAGCATGTATCTTCAATGGATGCAGCATTCCAGAGTTACCTAATCACCATTGTGACCTTCCCAAAGGACTTGTGAAAGCAGAGCTAATGACCACATGACAGCATGATGATTGCAGTGATTCATTAAATGATCATAACAAAAAGAGATTAGAATAACAGGTGTGACTCACTTCATGACTGCACTGTGGTTCTGTGTCATAGGTCAAGTACTGCATTTATTCAAAGAACAATTTAGGCAGACACTGTCCTAATTCACTGAGCTATAGGAAGAAGAGAGTACAGTACTATCAAATTGCAAAATTCTGTTATAGCCAATCAATAAAACTAGTTTTAGTCTTTACTTAATGAAGTTGATAGCAGGATGACTGAATGATTTATGACTGAAAATACAAATAACATACTGCAGAATAATTAATACATTCCAATCACCAGCTAAGATATAAAGATCAGAGTAAATTGGATTTCAGTCAAAATTATACATGAATAGATTCATGAATACCTATCTCATTTTTTTTACTAAACCAGTTCTAATTTTTAACGTTAGAAAAACTGCAGTGATCATAAAAGTTTTAGAGACTTTTCCACAATACATTCATTTTTGCATTCAGCTTACCTAAATTATCCCTTATTTACAGTTTTTTCCCGAGTATCCACTTTAATATATCACTTGCCCAACATTTTTTCTGAGATGTTTTATCCAAAAGTATCTATAATTTAATTAGATACCATTTTTATTTATGTAAAATCTTTAAAAATATAGAAACATTGTATTTCTATATTTTTATTGGCAATAAGGCATTTTAAAATCCTGAAATTACTTGTCTGAATTTTGATTATTTGTTTGAATAAAATACAAATGGAACCTGTCAGATTTTGTGCAATATTGAAAGTTAAGCTGAAGATGCCACCTATTGGTGAATGGATTAGACATTATACTTCTATAACCCTGGGAAAAATCTGATAAGACAAAGAGAAAAGTGGAAATAAATAACGCCTGGAGGACTGAAGTGCTATCTACTGCTCTATACTTATCTTTTTTACGACTATTGGAGCTCTAATGGTGAGAACATGGGAGATCTAAATAAAGTGACTTTCCAATACCAGGAGTTATGATTGAACTTATAGAGTGGATTTAAAGAGACACTTGGAAATCTTCC
This sequence comes from Laticauda laticaudata, assembly GCA_004320025.1. Lineage (NCBI taxonomy): Eukaryota > Metazoa > Chordata > Lepidosauria > Squamata > Elapidae > Laticauda > Laticauda laticaudata. The sequence goes on from BHFT01037150.1 coordinate 35,971, forward strand.
TGGATTACCTAAAAAGAGCTAATTGACTAACTGTGAGACATAAATAATTATAATTACTGTATTTCTTGAGGAGCAACTTTGAGATTGAGTAAATGGTTTCCAGATCAACTTTCTGAGATCAAAGATAATTGAGACTCTGGAACGGTGATAGACCATTGACAGACTACGGAGCAATATTTGGACTTGTCAAAAGAAGACAAGATGTTTCATCAGGAGTGGGTTGCAAAAAGAAATGATGTAAATGTTTCCAACCACTTATGATATTATGATAACGATTCACAGGGAGACAAAGGATCTAATGAATAACATAGATGGGAAGCTAGAAAGTGTACCACAGGGTATAACGAACAATGATTAAAAGAACCCAGGAAATAGAGGAGATAATAAAAAGACCAGGGGAAAAGATAGAAGAGACAAATCAACATATAAAATGAGAAGATAAAGGTGAGAAGGCAATAAAGACTAATGAAATAATTCAGGGAAAATACATACCAAAAGACCAAAAAATGGTACTTGATAAACAGAAAGCTATTCTTGAAAAGAAGATAGAGATGTGGGCAGACCCTGTGGAGGCTTGACAGCAAAAGATAGCAGAGATGGAAGAAATATTTAGGAAAGATGTAAATAGAGATAAAGACCCAAAAGAGGAGTTTGAGAAGCAAGTCAAAAAATGAATAAGAATTGAAATATTAAAACAAACATGAGATGATGGATGGAGGAAATGTTCTGTAACACAAAATTGGCTTTACAAGGAGCTAGAACAGAAGCAGCAACAAGAAATTGGGGGAATATTATTATACATATCTCTATATAATATACTAAAAGTAATACATGTAAAGATTAGATGTTGAAAGATGATGACACTATGTATGTTTTAATGATATTGTTATTGTCATTAGAAGGGCAGATTAAAATGCTGAACACCTAAATAATGAAGGCCTACATTTTAACACAAATATTATAATAACATTACAATTACATAAGTATGATTTAAAGCCCCTGTCACACTGTACCAACAGATGGAAAGAGGATGTAAAATGGAGAAAAACACTTGCCATCCATTGTCATCCTGATTACTCAACGTAGGACCGGTCCGTTTGTGCTTCTTTTTCTGTCCAGCAAATCCGTCTAGCTTGAGCATTTCATCTCGCTGCAGAAGGTTTTGAGCTGCTCAAGAACTTTTGAGAGGAAAAAGCGTGTTCCGCATGTCGTCCGTGCTCTGGCAGTCCGCATTAGGGCAGTGCGGGGGACAGGATGACCGTTCTGCAGTACCATTACAGCATCCGCTTCGTATCCGCTAGCATGCCCCGAGACCGAGTAGTGTTCCGCTGCGCAGTGCCGTTGCACTCGGCACTACTGTTCCAGTGGTAAAACGGGAAACGCAGGGAGGAAGCGCGAAGCGGACACAGCAAGTCTAGTTAGTAACAGCGGACGGGTAGAAAAGATGAAAGCGGGATGCAGCATCAACAAAGAAAGGACAGTTTAAAATGGAAGAACACTCGTTCTAAAGAGAGGGGAACCGTATCTCGGATATTAAGGATGTCTAGAGGATGCGCTAGAAGGATCACGGGTGGACGAGGACGCAGCAAAGGGACACGCCAGTAGTGGATAAACGCTATAGTGCTATAGCGTAAGAGGGGAGCAACTCACCTGGATGACTCACTTTCAGACCAGCAGAACTGGTGTGACGCAGACCTTCTGCAGCCTATGCATACATTGCTTCTTCCACAGCTATCAGTCATGGGATACTCATGGATAAGATAGGGAACTCCTTTGGTAGCCACCATCATTCTGCATACAGTGTGAAGCCATCTCACAGGCTCTTTCAAACTCTAGGCTACGGGAGAAAAGGGAAGGGGTCGGAGAACGCAGTCTGGGTCCGAAGATGGGGATCTGGAGTCGAGAAGAGCAGAGTACGGAACTTGCTACAGACAGCTGATGGGACGCGGCTAGAGGATAACAAAAGACGCTCGTCATTCCAGAATTCATGAGGAATGACCTCCAAGCCAATAGTTTTGTGAGGTGATAGTTTTGAGCGTGCTGAATACCTTCAGGTTTTTAGCCACAGAGAACCAAACGCTTCGCGCCGCAGCTGGACCTGGCGGCTCAATTTGTGGCAGCTCTGCATGTCTTGCACCACCTGGCCGCTCAGGGACGCACGCCTGAGCAGGACATAGCCTCAGTACTGGCTGGGAAGGGATGCCTGGATAGAAGACAATACATTTTGACATCTGCAGGCAGTTGTGGTCATCAGAGAAGTGGGGTGCAAGGGCCATACGATCAAAAGAAGTACCTGAGGACGTAACTGCCAAAGTCGGCCTCCGACAGAAGAAGGGCTGAATGAAACGTTGCAGAGGGCAGGTGCTATCAAGAAGGTGGAACTTTCCCAGCACAGCTCAGGCTTGTGGAGTGCATAGATGGGAACGCACCGTGGCCCATGACAGATTCTCCCGAGCCCAAGGTGCAGAGAGGGTCGCACTTATTTCAACCTACCAGGGCATTCGCGTTCGCCGAGCATCATCCTCTTCCGCCACGTTGACGTCGAGGTGCTCGTCCGGACTTCCTAGTGAGCATGGTACAGATCGGAGGGTGCAGTCATCAGCGCAGATCGGGATCAGCCCTTCAGATTGCCAGGTATGAGCAGAGCGCCAGTCCTCCCGTCACCTGGCAAGGAGCTGGGCTGGCGAACCCGCAAACTTCATCATCCGGCCATTCCCAGATCGCAGTACCACGCCTGCCCGAGCCGACACACAAGATGTGACCCTTGACTTCATTCGTGGGTGGATGACGCCTTCTCCCCTGAGAAACTACCCTCATGAAGCCGCTACGACTTCCAGATGCTCACATGCGTGGGAAGAGAGGGAGTCTCAACTACTGCGAATGTGCCAGCATGGGCTACAGGGCGGAGCTGGTGGAGAAATTGCGCTTTTGGCTGATCTGGCCAACAGGGTTCGGTAGTTGAGCTGGTTTCTGCGCACACCTTATGGGCAGCATTGGCCACAGCGAGACCAGTAGAGGAACATGGCGTTGGAAGCGTTGACTGGCATTCTGCCAATGTCGGGATAGCGCACCAGCGTACCAGTCTTGCAGAAGCAGGCCTCAGTGGACCTCCTACAGAGGCAATGGGCGACAATGGGAGCTGGGGAATGGAGGCAAGAGGCGAACACAAGGCATGGATAGACACCTAGAGGATGTGCAAGGCCCCAGATCAGAGACTACATGAGTCACGGAACGAAGCAGTCGCATACCTCGTTCTGAAACATTACCAGTTCTGCTAGCGAACTCCACCAGGCTGGGAGCAGTGGGTGGCACAGTACAGGATGGGTCATATGATTAATGGATTCTGTATCCTTCAGCGCTCGTCTCAGTACATGGATGAGATGGTTGGGCCATGTATAGTGTGGTGGGCCTACAATGAACCAGGGCGATTGTAATAGAAGAGTTGTGTTTATGTTGATATTATGTGGATTGAATACGAGATTATCATTCTTATTGATAATTGAGGGCCATGAATGTGTGGCAGCTGGGAGGGTGGAGCCCTAAGTCTCGCACTATGTTTGCACTGGAAGGTTTATCTATCCTCAAACTATCTACCCAGGAGAGTCCGCCAGTAGGTAATACCCTCCTGCCGCATACAAGGTAATTCGTGACCTGCCGCATAACCCACAGGATATTAATAGGACCGCATCATCCCAAAGGTAGTGCCCATGTAATGCCCACTCCACTGCTATCTTAACATTCCACAAGCATAGCAAAAGCTAAACCATTTTCTAAAAGTTTCCACGCAAGACTGTTACTGAAAAAAATAAATGAGGCAAGTGTGTGAAGGCATAAGATAATCTTTATTAATAACAAGCTGTAAAAGAAAATGACCCAAGTCAAGTTGTCCAATAAAGTTCTGCAGGTAGCCGACCCAGTCCTCATGGCACTCTACTTGTCAATCCAAGGTGTGGCTCCAGTCTGCAGGGGTGAAGGGTGACCTAGGTGCTGTGGTAGGTGGCTTGGTGCTGGGAGGTGGTCTAGTGCCTTGAAAGCACCAACTGGGGTGGACTGGGCCCGGAGAGGACAACAGGGGACCGGTGTGGTTTGAGGAAGCTCTCAGACAGCTTGGTCAAGCCCCGATGATCGTTGAGAGCTTCCTTTCCTCATCGCATTGAGGGTGTCAGTCCTGCAAGACGCAAGTGGGGATCAGGATGTTCTGGAAAGGGGCCGGCGGCGCTGGGGCTGGCAGGTTCCGTCGGGTGCTGGTAGAAAGACCTCGGGGCAGTGAGTGGGGCTATCTTGGTCCTGACAGCCTGGGTGAGGTAACTCGGAGCCTGGGTGGCGAATCGGTGACGTGGAGGAGTGGTATACCATCCATTGCAATACCAGTGGCATTTATGGGCGTGGGGTGGCATCAGTGGATATTCAGTTGGGAGCGACGTGGTGGCAAGCGTGGCAGTCAAGTTGAATCGTGGGTGCCTGGACTGTGGAAGGGGCTGCTGCCTTGTGCTGCTGGACCGTCCTGGTAGCCGTAGCGCCTCTGGTAGGATGAGGACTGTGGGACAGAGAGCCTTGTGAACTGGGGAGGGACAGTCACTCCAGTGGTGGGTGGAGGAGCAGACCTGGACTGGGTCCGGGGAGCCAGGTTTGATCTGGATCTGAGGAGGGATTGTGAGAGGAGATCGGCATGTATGCCGCTTCACTTTACACCCACCGTGGTGACGAGAAGATTAGGGGTCGCACCATGATCTCCATAGGGAGGGGTCGCTGGTTTAAACTGATAGGGTCGGAGGAAGGGCTTGCTCAGTATGGAGGAGTGAGGAGGTCGGTGTAGTACCGAGCATTGAAGAGAGATATCTACGACTGCGTATAGCACCCTGAAAGTGTCGTCTACTGTTTCCAGCAGGAACAGGGCTCAGGCCCTCCTGTCTGGCCTCTCTGCCGTTTACTGTGGAGTGGCAGCTGGGGGTGGACTGCGGGTTTGGACTGTAGGTGGAGAAGTGTCGTCTCCGTTTCTCCCATGCACCAGGGAAGTGATGCCCACGCTCCAGCACGGTTAGAAAGGCTGCGTCCGTCGGGTTTTCCCGTCGTCGCATGACTCCACACGAACACCCTGCCTGGAGAACAGAGTCTGCCCTGGTGGTCTGCAAAAGAGGACTGGCTCTACAGCGAGGGCTGCCTGAGCAGGAAATGTGGTTGTGTGAGTAGGGGCTGCTCCTTGCGGTGGCCGTGGCTCATCAACCCCACGACAGGAAGCTGCACATATAGGCCATTGACGATACGGTCTCTCTGGTCCAATACAGTTGACTGGCGTCTGGCCAGATTTCTTGTAGGTGCAGCTATCCGCGGTATCCAGGGTATGTGCATGTGTATCACTCGACCGAGGAGAGCCCTCCCGAAGTGTAAGTCCCCACGGCTCTGCCCACGTCTCTCCGTTCCAACGATCGGGGCCTGCTTCCTATTTGGTGGTCCCTGTTACGAGCCTCGTGTCCCTCTCGCCATACGACTAACTCTTTCGCATCTCTCTCTGCAGCAGTGTCCAGCACCTCATCCTCGATATTCTCACTCCTCGAGTGAGGTATTGCCATCCTCTGCCCGTTCCTTGGCATATGCCCTCCTTCCTGTTCCTTTTGGCAGGAGCCACATGGGCCACTCATACTCATGTGGAGGATCGCTTCCAGGTTGGTAGGGTGAGGCTCTGGCTCCTCACACCAGCGAGCAGGCAGCAAGAGGGCAGCAGCGCACAGGACCACAGCGAGCCAACCGAGGCAGCGACAAGGAGTCACTAGCACAGTGTAAGCACCAGCGCGCCAGCAGTCAAGCCAGCCCAGGCGACGCAGGGATCAGCAGCTAGCAGCCCAAGCAGGGACCAGTTTTTCAGCAGCAGCTTAGAAGTAAGCACCAAGCAGCACCAGCAGCAACCCTGTCGGAGTAACATTCCAGCAATGGACGCACGTAGCAAGAGACGAGGAAGCATTGAAGCAGGACACCCGAAGGCACGGAACACGGAACCAGGAGCAACAAGCAACGAGCAGGACCCAGGAGCACGAGCAGGGACACCGTGAACGAGCAGGACCAGCAGGACTAAGGAGCAGCTTAAGCAGAGTAAGCACCTAGCCAGAAGCACTGCCCCATCCAGAAGAGCATCAGCAGCGAGGTATGAGCCACGACGAGCAGAAGCCAACCACCCACGGGAGCATATAGCCCATACATCATCAGCTCCTCAGAAGGCAGAAAGGCAGAAGCAGCCAGAAGGCCCCTAGCCCCAAGAAGAGTGAGGCGTGCTGACGAGAAGCCAGCAGAACATAGGTGAGGGCAGCGGGGTGGGAGGATGGGTCCCTGTCCTCTTGCCCAGTGGCTGGCAGCAGATGGCTGAAGGCTTTCTTCTTCTTCCCATTGGTATGTGGGGTTGACTGGCTGCAGGCGCAGGCTGGCAGCAAGGCTGGGCAGCTGAAGGCTGGCAGGCAGGCAGGCAAGACGGGGCTGTCAGGCAGGGCTGGCAGGGAGGACAGCACGAGGCACTGGCTAGGGCAAGCGTTGTGGCAGCAAGGTCTGAACAGGGTCGCTAGAAGGCAGGCTGGCAGGGATGAGGCTGGCAGGGAGTTCCTTGCAGGCAGCGCTTGCAGAGAGGCTGCAGGGCAGAGCTGGTCAGGCAGGCAGCACCGCGTCTCGGCCAGCTCGCACGCGCAGGGCAATGGTCAGCAGGACTGGACAAGGCAGGACAGGCTCGGCTAAGAGCCAGCGCAGGCAGGCGATTGTGATCGTGAGCAGAGCTGAGTTTTTCTCTTGTGAAATCGGTGAGCGATACTTGATGGCGATCTGGTCGGAGCTGCTTTCCCTTTATATCCAGTTGGAGGGCTGAACGCAATGTCATCCGCTCCAGAAGCCCGATAGCGCCTAGTGAATGGCTAGGCATTGGTTGATCCGCTGGAGGTCCGCTGAGCATCTGCTTGAAGGCATCCGCTAGGGGCTTGCCGCTAGGACATCCGCTATGCTCCGCTATGCATCCGCTCGGCTTCCGCTCTGCATCGCTTCATGTTCCGCATCGGCATCTGCTGTGCATGCCGCTTCATTGCCGCTTGGCGTGCTGGCTCTGCTAGTGCGGCTGTATCTGTTCACGTGTCCGGCTTGCCTGTGTCGCCGCCGGAAGCCCTTCGGGGATAGGTGGCAATTCGCGCGTCTCATCTGCTTTCCATCCGCTAGGCCTTTTCTGTGGAGGGCATCTGCTTTCGCATCCGCCCTGCGTCCTCCCCCCATATCCATTCCTTTCCTGTTGTCCGCTTCTGGTTATGCAAATTTTTGCCCCTTTTGAGAGTGGATAACAACGGATGGAACATTTTTCTCGTCCGCTGTGTCCTTCTTACAAACGTTTTGCATCCATCGGCCAGTGTGACAGGGCCTTAAACTGTAACAAGAAGCCTGCCTGAAATTTAATTAAAGAAACCAGGGCTTAGCTGTTTGTAATCATCCTGTCTCCCCTGCCACTATTAATGCTTTGGTATCTAATCTTATAACAATAGTTACTCTCAATGAAACAGGAAAGGGAGAAAACAGTTACATAGCTACAATCAGAAACTTCTGCTTGCTGTGATTAGTAACATATTAAGTTAAATTAAGACTGCTTGTTGGAAGATTTGGTGCTATAGCCTATGACAAAATTTCTTGAAATGCCATAGTGCTTCATAATCACTACATATAATGATTTCTGGGAATCCCATTGTGCAATAACCTCATCTTCAAATGATTGTCAGAAGGCTTTATTATAATATAAATGAAACAGATTCACCATACTTTTAAAGAGACTGGGTGAGAGATAATCAGAGAAGAATTATCCCGTGTTAGTTGATAATATAAGCATGGGAAATAGGCTTCAGTTTTTCAGGCCTATCACTCTCTTAAAACGTTTTCACATCATTAAGTTAACTTATTATAGTTTACAAAGTATTTAAAACAAGGGCTTAGACACACACAGCAGAAGCATTTAATTAGTATCTTGAAATGCCCATAGCACAACATCTGTTGTCATTCACTTTGTAATTTTTTATTAAGAAAGCACCTTAAATGACAGATAAATGCTCAGCAGAACCATAATAATATTGTTTTCAGGGTAAAATTCCATTAACTTAGTTACCCAAAGGAAAAATGGAAAAGCAAGGAAACAGAAATGATCGAAACAAAGGAACAGAGTAATACAAGATAATTTTGCTTGATCTTGCATTTATTACTTAGGAATGAGTCTCATTGAATGAAGTGAGATTTATTCCTAAAAGGACTATAGGATTCCATTGCAATTCAGCAGTAATAAATTGCACTGGATATAAGTGCTATTGAATCCAATTATTTCTGGTAAATATGTGTACATAGTTGCACTATAAGATATAACATATTAAACAATGGGCAAGAGACTTTTTCAGGAGGCATTATTATCATTGATATTGGCAGACATGCATGAATATAAAGTTTTATAAACTGACTACAGTTTTATAAGAAACAGCAAGATACGTGAGATTTGGAGAAAATGTCAAGAAAGAAGAAAAATATTGTTAGTTTGGCAATATTGCTAGATTGCAATATATACATTTATACATTTATATTGTTTATACATGGTAGGGGAATCATAAACACTAACTCACAACTAAATCAAAATATATTTGGTTTACTTCTGTGAAGAACATTATTTATATTTATTTTTTTTAAAAAAGTGCGTTACTGTATGTGGTGTTCAGAAAAGACTGAGCTCCGATCTGCATTTCCAGCAGGAACACGGACCGTTCCTATTGGCTGATACCGTTTGACAGCTGGCTATAAAAGGGAGCTGTCAAACGGCATCAGCTGTTGTCCGC